>JAADVW010000470.1:0-27178 GCA_023335875.1 Elongisporangium prolatum | reverse complement strand
CCAAGATATCACTGATCGGATCGCACAGGAACAAGAGTATTCTCGTTTGATTGATACTGCTAATGCTCCGATTTTCGGGGTTGATGGCAATGGTCTTGTGAACATTTGGAACAAAAAGGCTGCTGAGATTACACAGTACACGACAGAAGATGTGATGGGTGAAAATCTGGTGGAAAAGTTTATTACTGAAGACTACCGAGACGCTGTTCGATATGTGTTGTCGAAGGCCCTCGACGGCATCGAGACAGCCAATTTCGAGTTTCCATTAATGACTAAGGCAGGTCGTCGTGTGGAGATTTTGTTGAACGCTACGTCTCGATACAATGAGCACGGTAAGGTCATGGGAATGGTCGGTATTGGACAAGATATTACTGATCGCATTTCGCAAGAGCAAGAGTATACACGCTTGATCGATACTGCTAACGCGCCCATATTTGGTGTAGATGCGAACATGTGCGTCAACATTTGGAACAAAAAAGCAGCTCAAATCACGAACTACTCCATTTCTGAAGTGATGGGTGAAAATCTTGTGGAAACGTTTATATCGCCGGAGTTTCGTCCTATTGTAGCAGAAGTATTATCACAAGCGCTCCAAGGTATCGAGACTGCGAATTTTGAGTTTCCTTTGATCACACGACCGGGTACTCGAATTGAGATTTTGCTGAACGCTACACCTCGCAACGATTCAAACGGAAACATTGTGGGAGTTGTAGGTATCGGCCAAGATATCACGGATCGTATTGCTCAAGAGCACGAATATTTCCGCCTAATTGACACAGCGAACGCTCCTATCTTCGGTATTGACACCAACGGTTGCATTAATGAATGGAATCAGAAGATCGAAGAAATTACGGGTTATCATAAATCAAAGGTACTTGGCGTATCACTTGTGAACACGTTTGTTATTCCTGAAAGCCGTCTTCAGGTGCGACAGCTACTGAACCAAGCATTGATTGGCATTGATGTTGGTGAAATGGAACTTCCAATGACTATAAAGAATGGCTGTTTCCTGCTCCTTCTCGTCAACGCGTCAAGTAAAAAAGATATGCATGGCAATATTCGTGGCGCGATTGGTGTCGGGCAGGACTACACTGCTAGGAAGCATATGGAAGCCGCCAAAGTGAACTTTTTGGCTTCGTTTAGCCACGAGTTGCGCACGCCCCTGAATGGTGTTCTAGGTATGCTCGAACTGCTCAAGGAGCAGAAACTCGAGCAAAGTGTGGAGCGATATGTCCACATGGCATATGTTTCAGGCTCCCTGCTGCTTAATTTGATCAACGATATCTTAGATTTGTCCAAGATTGAGGCAGGTCATCTGGAAATTTCTGCAGCGCCGTTTTTAATGAACGACTTGCTGGATTACTCAATTGAAATTTTCAATTTTAAGGCGCGGGAGCGTGGATTGAAGCTTGAACTTCATTGTGCTGAAGACGTACCGCAAGTAGTTATTGGAGATGTTGCCAGACTACGGCAAGTTCTTCTCAATCTTTTATCAAATGCCATTAAATTCACCAACGAAGGATCGATTTCAGTAGTTTGTAAGGTGGATCCGTCACCTCAGCTTCCTGTCACTTTCAAGAAGCTTCGCTTCGAAGTTATTGACACTGGAGTTGGTATGGATGCTGAAGAAAAGTCGCGACTGTTTTCACTCTTTACAAAGCTGGAACGTACTCGACAGAACAACCCGACTGGATCTGGTCTTGGTCTTGCGATTTGCAAGCAGCTTGCCGAATTGATGGATGGCGAAATTGGTGTACACAGCGAACTAAAAAAGGGCAGTAATTTCTTTTTTACGGTCGTTGTTCGGCTACTGGATGATGATGAAGAAGATCAAAAGGCATTTTACGCTGCCGATGATTTAACTCTGGTCATGCCAAACTCAATGATGGCAGGTAGCGTTGACAGTACTGGAGCCCATGAGGGCACAGGCGTGCTGACTCCGCTTCCGACAATTCCGACGCAAGCTAGAATTCTTGTTGTTGAAGACAATGAATTTAACTGGGAAGTCGTCAAGTGCTTTTTGCAAGAAGATGATCATATGCTACAGTGGGAAGTAAACGGACGCGATGCGGTAAAAGCATACATTGCTCATTATGCTGACTACGACCTTATTTTCATGGATTGCGAAATGCCTGTCATGGATGGATACACAGCTACGGCCATGATTCGTCAGTTCGAGCAAGACAATCACCTTCCCCATATCCCAATTCTCGGATTGACAGCATATGCCATGAGCGGAGACAGAGATAAATGCTTAGATGCTGGAATGGATGAGTTCATGGTAAAGCCCATATCAAAGGTGAGCCTTCGAAAAGCCATTCGCCAGTGGATGCGCCTGCGATACTCAGGAAAGCTTGGTAGCTCGAAGTCAACACCTCTTGCATCTCCGTCATCCAGAGATTCTGCTACGTCGAAAAAGACGCCGTCTACGGGAGGAAGTAGTCGGGCAGATACCGTCCGAGAGCTTCGAAAGTGGGCTCCTTCAAGACAATCGCGGTTGTCAGCTTCCCGATCCCCCATCGTTGAAGGCGGTAAACGGATTGGTGGTCGGGCTGATTCTCCCCCAAAGCTTGCTCCAGCGTCGCGTCATATGCAACAACTGGATCTTGCACGTGCCATATCCAATCTGGAGTTGGATGACCCGATGGCGATTCGACTTGCAAATGGGCATGCTTACAGGTCAGCTCTTCCTAGTACGTCAATTTTCAGTCTGGGATCATCGGTTGGAAACAATTCTAGGCCAACTGGCAGTGGATTATTAAATTTCAAGCGAGACGCAAGCGGGGCGATTCTTGATATCCCCGATTGGAAACAATTTTCTCAGACCTCCAGCACATTACCGTATACAAAGGAACCGCTGTTTGAGGGAGCACCCAGTGATGAGGCAGCGCAACGGGCTTCGTACCCAAAAAACCCGACGATATGGAGCCACCCTCCATTCAAGAAAGATCCTCAGCCTCAGTTATCTGGTCCTTTGAAACGCCGAAGAAGTACTGATGCTCACGAGGGTAGAATGCATGCGCACATGGATGACAGTGGTGAGGCCAACGAACTTGATGAAGCCCTAGCTTTTATGCTTCGTAAATCGCGTGAAGGGGGTCTCGATGACGATATAACCCAGCAAACATTTACTGAAGCGGATGCCACCTCCTCGACCGCGATGAATCCTACGGATATTGTAATCCCTGAAGGAGATCCGGTAAATTTTGCGCTGGGTGTAGACCAATGTGGTGGACGCGAAGATCTTTTTGTTAGTCTGCTGGAGAAGTTTGCTCTCGGTTGCGGCAATACCATGGCTAAGATTTTGGAAGCACACGAGCAGAAAAATATTGTTGTTTTACGACGGGAGTCCCATTCACTCAAGGGCGCCTCGTCATATGTAGCTGCTTTGCGCCTTTCCAAGTCAGCATTCCGTGTTCAAATCGCTTGTGAGCGATTACAAGAAATTGAAAGCGCTAGTGGCAATATCGATGCACTCGTCGAAACTCTTGACGAATCGGTCGCTCGGGTAAAAAAAGAGCATAAGCTGCTTTGGGGTTACCTCCGCCGCAATTTTGGCTTCTCGGGCCAACTGCGTACAATGTCGAACACCGGACTTCCGGCACCGAGTGAAGGTGCCCATGATAGGCCTACTGGCCCGTGCACGCTCATGTAAGCATCGAAGACAGCCACTGAGCGAGCCTGTATGCTGTTGTAGTAGTTATACGTAAGAAAGAGAAGGCAGTCGTCTAGTTGATTCAAATATACAAGATTGTTGGCATTTTCTTTGGATTAATTTGTCTACTTGCGCTTGCTTAAATACTCTACAAACTTGTTGTCGGCCTCTATTCCGAGACGGATGCGATCTGATGGGAAAATACTTGGGTCTCAAGGAAGCACCGGTAAAACAAACGATCTTCCACTGGCAATCGACGCAAGAATGCCTTACGGTCGAAAACGACCACAAAATCGAAATCGTCCGAAAGCACGAAACGGAATTCTTCAAGTCGCTGGAGGCACTGGGCCATAGCACGAGCGAAGCAAGCCCTCACTTGTTTTTCTGGAAAACGACGGGGTTGAGAGCTGAGCATGGACTGGCACATCGGGACAAAATCGCTGAAGAAGATGCGAGGCGTCAGCAGTTCCTGGAGGCCAGCAATCAAAGCTTGGCTGATAGAAGATGGCAGCTGCGGCTTGACTGTAGAGCTAATCGAGTTGGAATCGAGATCCACTACGATGATATTCTCGCAGCTTCCTTCGCGCGCAAGCATCTCAAAAAGATCCTTGCGATAACTTGAGTGTACACCGAACAAGTACGGAGTAGGACATTGCAAGCACTCAAGCATGCTTTTTGGTAGAATTGGCGCGAAGATATGACTCCAAACCAACGGTGACAGTAAACTCTTGAGCGTCTCACCGACACAAGTGAGAACCGAGTACTGGGAGCTGACTAAAACGATCTGCCGTTCAAGCATCATGCTGCTTACGAGGGTGACTACGTTCTCAATTGAAAGACAATTGAATAATTCTTCCATCGAAAAATCCACGAAGTTAGTCAATTGAGACAATGTAGGTATTGACGGGTCGACAGCTGTTGTAGTGAAGTCAAAAGGCGCTAATAGCTCCGTCATATGTGCTTGAGACGGCATCCAATACGGATCGTGCACATAGTCTTCGTCATTCATCAAATTCACGTGCATCGCATTAAGGCGAAACTTCAGCGTGTTCAAGATCGGATAACGACTAATGATGCAAATTCCAACAGGAACATAAACTTCCAGTCCTTCAGTCTCGCGCAAAACCATTTCTAACGGAGTGAGCTGTGAATCGTCGCGCTGAGCAACATAACGAGTCAAGCAAGCCGCGTAGAACGATTTCTCAGAACTTCCAATCGTCATATGGAATAGCTTGGGTTCAGGTCGCGATTTGGCTCGGATAACCTGCGCCCCACCAGGACAAAAGAATGACTCCACGTGTTCTGGGATGGCATGGTGGTGCTGCATATCAGAGTCCTTTGTGGCAAGAGAGTGCAGCACGTGCTTGACGAGCTTGGGCGTTTTTGAAGTATCACCATTTGCATCCAAGCGGAAGTGAAGTACAGAACTAATCAGGGACCGACCTTGTGAAGCTCCACGTAATTGGCTTTGGAACAACTCGCGTAGTTCAAACTTCTTGCAGCGAATCCGTTGCGGCTGGTGCGATGGGACATTCATACAGTGGAACAATTCTTGTAGCGTCGTCATGCTGCTATCCGAAGAACTGGAATGCTCATCTGAGCCGACAACAGGTAGTGCCTTTGGCGATTCTATCTCGCTCAGATCCAAACCCGAAGGACTGAGCAGACGACTTTGATACGACGAAACCAGCGTCTTGAAAGATTCACTCGCCATGAATCGCACGAAATGGTTGACCTTGAGATTATTCTCAATAACACCCAAGATACGGTCGACCACGACACGCAACATTTCAGCATCTTCAAGCGAGAAGCTCCCGGCTTCCATGCATGTGCCAACGTGACCCTCGTATTCGTGCAACAGATCTTGTTCGTCCTGTCCGAAAAACACCACGTGGTTGGTAGCAGTCACTGCGAGGTACTTGATCGCAATGCGACTGCCAATGCTTAAGATCTGATCGATAAAGTCTTCCGGCGGTGGTTGGTCGTGTACATCTTCCGTCTGGTTATTGCACTCGCTGACATGATCGTAATCGTCATCGCTGTTGTAAAAGTCGACATCGGCTTCAGCGGCCTTGATAAACGTTTCGAGAACCGGCAGCAGCTGATAGCGGAGGTCCATCCAGAGACTGAGCTGTTCATGCGTGCCTTCTTTAAACAGAAACACCCAGAAAATACTGCACAGACGACGATTCTCGAGCACACGTTGCATCGTGACGTAGGAAGAAGACTCGCTCACCACCGGCGCATTGGACATTGAAAGGCGTTCTAGAGGCGAAGACGGTGTCAGCGCCTGGTTCTCATCAGCCGAGACAGGCGTTAGCTGTTGGTCTTCCACAATCAAAGAGGGCGTGTAGCTCAGTTGCGAGTTCGCCATGAGCTGCATGAACTCAGGCGTGGTCATAAACTGCTGGAAAGTTGGCTGCAACGCTTTCTTGACCGCGATTTCAGCGTCGTAGAACAGATCCACCTTGGAGCTCAAGCCAGCGCACATCATCAGATCGTTGCGCAGGAAGCTGCCAAAACTCCAGACCGACTTGTTCAGGATGCGCAGGTCCTCTGACGCGATATCGAGGAACGAGTCCTGGCTCATAAACTTGGCAATGATCTTGCTCGCGTAAGCGCGTCGGTGCCGTCGCGCATCTTCATCATCGTCATTCATATCGGCAGCGTCGCCATCCTGGTTGTTGCTCCTGATGGTCAAGGCCGGTGATGGCACCAGCATCTTCTTGAACTCTTCTACACTCACACTGCATCAAAAACGCACACGAAATCAGACCCAGCGCATCGCAATTGTAGAGCGGGCACACGTACAGGAAAAGCAGCCGCGCAAAGCCCTTCTTGTCGCTGTTGGAGAGCTGCTGCAGGAAAAGCGACTGCAGCGGTGCATCCTTCAGCACGTCGTCCAGCGTCACGCGCACACGCGGAGTCTGGGCGTGGTCTTGTGCGTGGAGCGTGGCCGGAGACCGATGCATGTCGAGCAGACTCGGGCCCATGGCGCGCGGGACGGAAGGCAAGTTGCTGAATAAGCCAGGGGCGGGGCGTTCATCTTGTTATGTACTTTGCACGGAAGAGAGTGGGGGTGGATGTTCTCTCGAGTTAGTTTCAGCCTGGTATTAAATATGGCGTCTGCGCGCATCAGATCGCGAGTGTGCGAAAAAAGATGTGGCGTATCAGATTAGCGAGGTATTTTGTGAAAGTGCACGCTCTGCCACGTTTTCCCTGTGGCACTTGGTGGTCCATCTGATTGCGCTGAACGTTGGTAATGACAGGCGTGAGCGAAAACACCAAGAGGCAGTGAATAGAGTGGGCCTGGCAGTGTGTACGGATAACCACCTGTGGCTGCTGGGAAAGTCATGTCGAGACTTTGCGCCAGCTTTATTTGGCGTGGCGTCGCATTGAGTATGCCGGGCAGAGTCCCGAAGAAGATAAAGGTGTCAACATAGCCAAGAATTTTTCAAGATCCGGTTAATTTTTGGTGGCGCAAAAAATCCCGTCCACCAGTCCGTACTGGAATACTGGCCTCTGTTCTCCATTTCGCTTTAATAATAGCCTCTGCTCAATTATGGAGATTGAACCTCTGTAAACACGTATTTACGGGAGTATGGCAACAAAATTCCTCCTCCACAAGTAAATCTTCGCGCAGACCGGGAAGTTGGCAAAATGGTGATAGTGGAGGCTGTAGCGCCGGCTTCGGCGCGTGCGGAATCCACTTTAGCGACCGCAGCACCGGCACAGGAAGCGACTGACCGTAGAAGAGGTCGACACGCTTCTTCTGGTGCCAGAGGAAGAGGAGGCCGCGGCGCCAGCGGAATGCACCGACGCCGTCAGAACAAGCCCTCGTCTGAATCGGCGGCCAAGCCTGCAGCTGCTACCACGGAAGCAGTGACTGAATCTTCAACCAGTCCGTCAAAACATGTAGAGCGCACTCCGTTGCAACTGCTTGTGGATGCGGTAGCAATGAACGACGAGCGTGCGTTTAACGATCTTTTAGCTGCGGACGAGGCTTTGGATCTTAACGCACCCACACCGGATGGCGATGTGCTTCTAGTGGAAGCCTGTCGCTACGCGCGTGAAATCATGGTAGCAACCTTGCTGCAGAGATCCAATCCTACAGTGCAAGTGAACACGGCGTCGTCCAATCGCAAAGAAAACCGTAGTGGCCTCACCCCGTTGATGGCCGCTTGCATGACGCTTAACCAACCTCTTGTGGAGCTGCTTCTCAAACACGATACAGTCGACTTGCTGCCAAAATACGATCGATTGCACGCCGCTGCAGTGTGCGTGCTCTTCAGTGTCGCAAATGGATACAGCGCGGAACAAGCTTCAAAGGCGCTGGTGATCCTGGAGCTTGTACTGGAATATGCACAAATTCACGGGCAACTTGAGAAGCTTCTGGCTGTGACCACGGACAAAGGCAATCGATTAGTGCACGTCGCTGCCGGCCTTGCGAATTGGGAGGCGCTGAAAATCATGCACCGCTTCGGTGTGGACGTCGAATCGCGCAACAACCGCGGCCAAACGCCTTTGCAAATGGTCGAGGTGAATGCGTTCAACCGGCGCTCGTTCGCGCTATTCGAGCCTCATCGCGTGGAAAAGAAAAAGAAAACACCAAAGCACAAGAAGAGAGGTTCCGCCAATGATGCCACACCGAAAGCTGAGATTGATTCCGAAGCATCTCAATCAGTCGAGAGTGAAGCAGGTATGAATTGTTTATTTTTGTCAATCTCAATATGGCTTGAAAATGCTGGAATTGTAAGGCAACCTCTTTTGTTATCATAGATAAACAAACCAAGAACGTATCCAAAAAGCGCTTAGAGCGCGATGTTGAAGCCTTACACATCACTCGAACGCTGCTGGAGTTGACAAAAAAGACGGGTATGCACTTATACCGACGCTTGGTTGGCTCGTGTTGAAACCGGCGCTGTAAATCTTCAGTGGTTTTGGTGGTGGATTTGCTTACATACATAATTTCACAGGTATCGGAATCATTTTTTCTCGCAAGGGTAATGTTGGAATTAGCACAATTTACATTAAGGGACTCGTTTTGGCCAATCTGGGAGTTGCAGCCATTGCAAACGAGGTATGCGCTTACGCTCTACTTTCCAGAATGGACGTGAGCATAAGTGTTATTTCACCATGTACTAACGATTGAGCTTAAATTTTAGATTGCACTGCTTCCGGATGCCAACAAAGAAAAAGTGGTCTTTTTGGACGGCTTCTTGTACAGTGTAACAAATTTGTATCCGCTGTCGCTGAAGAATCAATCCAAGGAATTTCAGGGTATGTGGCAACAAGCGCTCAAGCTGGACGTCTCGAAAAAAAATATTTTAGAAGCACACGATCCAGGCGCTGAGAATATTCACCCGCCGACGTTCACCCCTGCCGCTTTTGATGCTATCGTGGACATGCTACTTTCGCATAGCAGTCTCTCTAGACGGGTAAAAGTGTGGAAGATGGTGTTGATGCAGTTACTTAATTCATACGCCAATGACGTCCCCCTATTAAGTTCCGAGCAACCAACGATGAAATTATGTACTAAATTGGACTTTTACCAGAAGATCACGAAAACTCTGAGCCACTCAGGTCTGGATTTGTGTAATCTTTTGCTCTGAGGCGTCCTCATGACTAACTGCATGTTATACTGCTATGCGTGGGAATTCTAGCCACAAAACTGTTATTTTGCATTTTTGATAGAACTGACATGGAAGAAGATGAAAGTTACGATGAAGAGATTGAATTCCATCTATTGATTGCTTTGACTGAGCTCTTCCTCCAGTTTTTCACAGTTTACGCCGAAACTATACGCACAAGTGATGAGGCAGTCGAAACTATGGGCATTCTATCAGCTTTTCAGCACGCAGTTGAACCTTTGAAGAAGCTGTGGGTTTTGGTTTTGTCGGCAATGGACAGTCTGGATGATACAATATCGTCCCCTCAACGTTTTTCACTCGTATTGCATATTCTTCAAGTGTTCGATCAGCTGGAAGCGAGCTTTATTGCTGATCCATCAAATACCCAAAAGAAACTTTACACGGTATGTATTATCTTATTGTGTGCTCTGGCACGTAGATCATACTAACGTGACTGTTTAATAGATCATGAAACAGTACGTAAAGCAAGACTTCACGAAGAAGCGGATCGATTATTATACCGCGAGTCAAGTGCATCTGTTGCAGACAATTGCTGCAGCATTTACGATTCCGGAAACATTTGTTAATAAGGTGTACAGCTTCAAGGACAAATTGGACATCCTGCTTCGCTCGGACCCCAAGCTACTGGGAATGGATTTGTATGCATT
The DNA here is from genome assembly GCA_023335875.1 of Elongisporangium prolatum. Taxonomy (NCBI): domain Eukaryota; phylum Oomycota; class Peronosporomycetes; order Pythiales; family Pythiaceae; genus Elongisporangium; species Elongisporangium prolatum. The sequence continues at coordinate 17,225 of JAADVW010000470.1, read as the reverse complement.
GGCCTCTTTTCCAAATCTTGTTCGATTGGAACACAAGGTTGATTACCTTGGCGCGTTAGCTGAAGAACATACGGGCTCTGTTAATTTGTGGATCAGTCGTGCATCTGGTGCAAGTTTTATGGAGTTTATCTCGCAACAAATTCTGAGTACCAGCTCGCACAATATGAAGGGAGAGCTCAATATCACGCTGGTAAATGAACCGGGAGTTGGTGTTGGAGTCATCCGAGAGTTGTTTCAGCTCATCCAAAGCAGCTTCTTCAATCCTCGATACATCCCGAATTTGGATCAGCTGCCAATTCTTTCTGAACCCCTTACGCCTGGTCGGCAGCCACCGCGACATGTTAGCGAAATTGGTACTCAATGGCTTCAGCGAGCTCGCTTGCAAAGCCCTCGAAGCAGTTCCATAAAGAACGGCCACAGTGGCCCCCGTGCTCCCGCGATGAGCGATTTTTCCAAGCTGTTTCCTCTTTTCGAATATATTGATCCAGAGTGGCGAACCGATGAATTGCGGATTACTGCGCACCCACTACATGTATCTAGCGAGGTGATTGATGCTAAAACTAGCAAGAACGAGCTGCATTTGACGATGCAAGATGTGCTGGTTCAGCAGAATGAAGTGGATGCGATGAAGAAGATGTATCATGGCGTGGGTCGACTTCTGGGGTTAGCCATCCGTAATCATCAGCCTCTTAATGCTCATTTCTCTCTTGCATTTTGGAAGTTCATGTTGCAACAGAAGGCATCATGGGAGGAATATTGTGGCTCAAACGAGGTCTTCAAACGCAGTCTTCAGTACATTCTCGACAACGATTTTGATTCATCGCCACTGGATTTACAGTTCGAGTATACGACAGAGGTTATCGTGGTTTCAAGTGCAAATGTAGAAGGCAACGACGGTGATAAGTCACCATCGATCGTGACTCGTACGATGGAAATGGAGCTGCGCAAGAACATGGGACAAACCGAGGTGACTAATGAAAACAAAAATCAGTACGTGGAGTTGCGCGCCCAGCAGTTCTTTTTCGGTCACGAATTTGACTACTACAAGAAAATGCGTGATGGTTTGTGGAATACAATTCGACGTGTTGATTTGAAACTGTTCCGTCCTGAAGAAATGCGAAAAATTGTTCGCGGAGATCGCACGATTGAATTTTCAAGCCTAAAAAAGGTTGTGTTGTATTCTCAAGGAGCGTCACCGTCCCATGGCGTAGTTGCCAAATTTTGGGAGGTTGTGGAAAGTTTTGATCAACCTACTCGAGCAAAATTGCTGACGTTTTGGTCGGGATCTCCGCTGCCGCCACTTTTCGGTTTTGATTCGAAGTATCGCTCAATGAACGCGGTAAATTTACTCTGTTTCATGTGGAAATCTCCCCTTTGTCAATAACATGTATTTACATTCATGCAGGACACTAGTTGCTGGTACATCGATGTGGACCCTCGAATGAAAACTTCTCTTTGTCCGATGGCTAACACTTGGTAAGTGCTCCTTGCATTGTAATACATATAGTAAGAAGCTGACACAATTTCTTTGCTTTTCAGTGATCGTCGCCTCATGATGCCACCTTATCCAACGAGTGATATTCTGAAGGAGAAGTTTCTTGTGGCTCTCGAGCACGGAGCCTTAGGGTACGATCGCATGTAAAAAGGCCAAGGAAGCAAATTGGTGTGGAACGTCGCGATGGAATAGATAGAAATCATGCACGAAGTGGATTTTATCCAGTGCGAGCAAGTGACATAACGCAAACATATCATATGAAGGTAACATCCTTTACTTGTACCTGTGACTTGTTATGAGTTGCTAGCTCTCAGACGGAATCGGTAGAGTGGGGACTAGACACCCGCCCAGGTGCGTGGAACGAAGTTCGGTTTGTTGAAGTCGAGTCAGCAGTGGCAACACGCACATATCCACGCTGTCGACTTGGATCGCCACTGTCAAAAAGGGAGTAGAAAAATTCGTAAATCACTGTGAAAGGACAGCATACGATCTGCTGAAGTCTGGCGAGCCAAGGCACGTTTCCCAGCTTTGGACCCAGATTTCCATAGAACGACCCACTGGCTAATTGGAGACCAAGTAAATGGTGAGAATACTGAGGACGAAGACGACTGCACCATTGCAGGTCTACTAACCGCGCTGCGTTCCATTACGAGTGCCGAAGAGCTGGACGACCGTTCCTGGCCACACATCGCCTTTCTTAAGCACCTTGCCGTGGTGGATCAAGCGGGATTGCTCGCTACCATATTAGACCAGGTCAGCACAGACTGGTATAGAACAATGACCACATGACGTACAGATCAAATAATCCAGCCAAGACACGCGATGGATCAGAAACGGACCAAATTGAGACCTGGAGCGCGTAGGTCGCGTTGCAAAACTTGATGGACGCCGGCGCCGGCGCTCCGACCGTGTCAGGGACCAATTGGTGCACCTTTTTCACGACTGCGTGACAGGCAGGGCAGTGGTTCTTGCGCACAGGCAGCTCACGGCATATACACTGGAGACAAAACTCATGCGAACAGTCTGTGAGGCACCGATCAGAGCGGGCGACTGCCATGGGCTTCTCACAGAGTAGACACAGGAGCTGCTCTTCTGTCTGTGCCATCATATGATTTTCTAAGTGCTTCGAAAGAGTGACACCCTTCAAAGATCCATAACCCAAAATTCTATTTCTACAAACTTTGCCAGTATAATCCAATTTCGTAAACAGAAAATTTCATCATACAAAGGTAATGTATATTTCGGTCACATTCTTTTTTGCTTAAAGTACTCACTACATCATCATTATGGCACATCCGATGGCTTGGCTTGGTCACTCTGTCTCGATGCGAAAGGGCCGACTCATCCAGCTCGCGGCAGCATCGACAACTCAGGCAGAGAGACTCACGCCCGACATCTTGCCAGTAAAACGGCGCTGGAGCGCTGCACGGCTAATGCCATTGCGCGATCGGTTGCCCTGCAGGTTGATCGAGTGGTTTTCAGGCACACCCTTGTCTTTGGCCGTGATCATGTCCATGATCTCCTTGCACGAGTGTGAAAGCTCGTCCTTGTTCTTCAGGGCACGAAAAATCTCTAGGCACTCAGCCTTGCGGTCGTACGATTCTATCAAAGCGCAACAACAATCAGCTACTGCACCTCACCAATCCCACAGCTGCAGCAGTAGCACTACCTTCGACTGAGCTCATTTCGGTCTCTTTCTTCTTGGGGCTTGCTCGCTTGATTGCCAATTGCAAAGTGAGCGCTTCGGACGATCCGGTCGTTGACAACGAACGCGTTTGTGTAAGATACCGTAACTTAACCCTGTAAATACAGAAGAATAAAAGCCGCTTCCCAACTTCAACTCGCGTGCTTTTTAACTTTCTGCCAATCACAACGCAAAAACCTTCAAGTGGGACTCGCCACTCGCCAAAGTAAACAATATGTGGTCGAACGGCTGTTTAAATAATGACGCACGTGTGCTGCGACGTAAACCGTCGGAATCCAATTGCTTCTTATAACGTCATGATAAACAGAGGTGGGCAAGGGCAGCCGGGTCTCGTGGGCGTAAACCCAGTGCTGACGCGAATGCAGTACGTGCGCTGCGACCGGAGATTGTAAACCGTGTGAACACCGGTCTCTCGACAGCAGGCCGTCTCCCAATGCAAGCCGCTCTCGCTGAGTTTCATGCAGTCATCGTTCCATTCGAGAACCTGCACAATGTACACGAGATCGCGGTCTCGCACACATCGCTGCCAAGAAATCTGCACCAAACTTGTGAGATGCATCCCCACGCAGCAATACTGTAGTAGTCAACAGACCTTGATGCGATTCTGATCGACCTCGACAAGTTCAAGAGCGAACAGCGGCGGCGGCTGACGGTTGGACTGCGCTCGCACCTGCATCAACTGCATTGTCAAGCCGTCGTCCTTTTTGCCACGAAAAAATGGTGCCAAAAAGAGATGGAGCTGCTGTGACTGGATGGGAGGAAGACCAAAGTTCAACCTACAGTACCCACAAGCGCAATTGAACCAGAGAGCAACAGGATACCCACTTACCATGAGCAGGCCATCACTGATCCGCTGCAAGATACGTGGATCTCTGGTCTCAAGCACCAGCAGCTGCAGATGACGTGTTAGATTTTTCACTGCTTGTTCCCTGTCTGCATGGAACTGAAGACGGTTCTGCTGCATCACGTTTCCAGCAAGTGCTGGCCACGGACTCGATTCTTGAAGAGCGTGTGCGTAAGCGAATGTACTGCTGGTTTCTTGGAGTCGTCGCTGCATTAACTCTGTCGCGTCATGCTTGAGAACATTCGCCGCTTTCTATACATAACGAGTGCGATACGAGATGCGAGATGAGATATCAGGCTCCCAATTAACTCAATACAAAACGGACCCGCAGAGCAGCTTGACGGAACAAGCGAGCAAAAAAGAGCACCACAAGCGCTACGTTCCACTGCTCCTCGACATGCGCCTTCGACTTGACTACGTATATCTGCTTAATGTCCACGCTGTCCAAGCTTGCACCATAGACGACTTCCACCAGGTTCCCTGCTACATCGCGAGCGTCTGCCGTCGTGGCGATTTGGCGCAAGAGCAGTTCTATCTCTTGTCGTTGCTTATGGCACAATTCCCATGAAAACAACCAGCCTTCTAGCTGTTCTCGGCTCAGAGCGACACTTTCGTAGCGAGCTGCAGAAGGCTCATTGACATACTGTTGTTGCTTGGCGTTAGCCAAGTGCAACTCGATCTTCGCACGCGCGTCGTCGACCGTTTGCTCCGCTGTGCGGCACTCAAACCAATTTATAAGCTGCTCAATGTGAACTTGGTCCAACTCTTGAAGCGAGTCGTCATTGTTTTCATCAGTAGCGGTAGTTTGAAACCCTTTCAGATGCTGGATCTGTTCATTAATGCTGGTTGTCATGCTCAGCGATCGTTTGGACCACAAAAGTCTGCCGTAGTAGTCGAACACAAGAAAAATAAGCGAGAGATCTACACTTTGAACGGAATCAGGATTTAGATCATCGATATTTTCGAGCTCACTTCGTTTGTTGGCAAGGCCTTGCGAATACAACAAGTCATCAACTTGCTGCAAAGTCTTGAGATACTCGTCCGCGATTTCCAGACTCGTGGTTACTCCCGTGATCAGGGAATCAACGCGAAATCGAGTTGCCATTTTCTCCTGTATACGCCAACTCAGCTGACAAACTCGAGCATCTGCTTGCAAGCGGTCTTTGTTCGTCGTAACGGCTAGAATATCAAGCTCGTCTTGACAACTCGCGAGAACGGACGATAATCGTGGGAGCATTCTGCTATAGCGAGCATTGTCATTCGTTTGCTTGGGCGGTCTTTCCTGATGCTTTTGTTGAAATTGTCGTGATTCGGAGGATTTCTCGGCCACAAATTTCAATCGGCGGATCAATAATTTGTCCAGTGCCTGATAAGTACGCGATTCGTCAAGGATCAACTACCCAAAAAAACTGCAATTAAAATCAGCTTTCGTAAACGATATTGATTCTGTAGTGTACCTGTAGCTTTTCAGCCTCCTGACACTTCATGCGCTCCAATATCCGAAGCCTCCTTACCAAGTTGTCGCGTAGTTTTGTTTGTTTGATGGTATCCAGTCGTGCGATCGAAAGCTGGATGAGGTTTTGATCCACATGGTCAGACTGATTAGTCATACTCTGCTTCATAGTGGTGGACATATTTATTCGATCTTCTTTTATCCATTCATGACGTCCATCAAAAGCTGCAAGCAATTGGAAAACTCGCTTTTCTTCAGCCTGTACAGCTAAATTAATTGCTCGATAGACAAGTTCTTGCAGCTTCTCGGCTGACTCACAAAGCATTGTGTCTTCAATGATCGCTTTCATCCACACCTGTTGTTTTTCCTCTGCTCTCACATCCAAAGCGTCGAGATTAGACTCAAGATCCGTGATTTTCTGCTCTAATTCTTCTATATCGTTTGCGCATTGTGTTCGAAGGTCGTACAAATCGCCAATGCATGCGATATGATATTCTCCAATTGCTGTCCAGTTCTTGTACAGCATATCCATCTTAAAATCGTGCAGTGCATCATTCATATGCGATGATTTGTCGTACGAGGCTCGGCACTTTTTCAAAATTTCCAGCAGAAAATCATGTCGATCCTTCATTTCAGCTAGCTTCATATTATGAAGTTCCAAACGATGTTTGCATTGTTCACGCTCCTCGATTGTAAGACGAAATTGAAGCTCAGCTTGGTCCCTGCACTCGAATTCAGTATATTTCCGAGCTTTTGAGCTGTGCAGCTGGACAGAAAGATGGCGTAATAGATCTTTGCTAAACGACCAAAATTCGTTCTGATGTATTTGAACAAATTCATTTTGGAAGTGTGACTTCAGGGTTGACAACCACTTATTGCCTTTTCGCACGCAACGTATCTCGCGATCGAGAGCTGAAACCATTTTTGAAAGTGACTGCCAAGTTTTTACCGGATTATCTGCGTTAAACACACAATACTCTTTGATTTCGCTCACTCTTGCGGGGAGTTTAGCATGTATTGCTTCCTCGACACTCCACTTGGACGACGGAGAGTAATAATCAATAAAAATCTGAATCGCCTTGTCAACTTTGCTTGTCATTGACGATATCTGCCAAAATAACACGCGTTGTCACATGGGCTCAATGGGGATACGGACAAATACATGGTAAAACGCACCGTTTCAGTCATTAAATGAGTGATCAAAGCTTCTTGCAAAACACGAACTTTAAACAAGTTCTGATTTTGAGCATCTCGGCTTAGTTTCTGTAATTGAACCAGATCTATACTGGATGTGGTGCGAGTAAATAGGCACATTTCCAATTCAGAAACATCGAAAAATGACCGAGCATCCTCAAAAACGCATTGCTCTTGCGCTGATGCAAAATTCCGAGTAATGATAAGTGCTTCATCACACGCTTGCATGAATCTGGCCATTTGTTCCTGCCCGAATGTTAATCGCCACTTAACAAAAATGCATTATAACAGGGTTTCCTTACCTCTTCGAATCGATAAAGCGAATCAATATGATTGCTTTGATCCTGCAGACCTTGAACCTTATACAAATCGTCCGCTTCTTGAAGTTTGTAATCAATGAAATGCGCTCCGTAATTTGCGATAAAGCGGTTACTTCGTTTTAATGCTTGATGATAAACTACTTCTGCAATCAAAATATCTTGGCCTTTCTGTTCTTCGTTTTCTTCGACCGCTTCTAGCTCTAACACTATAATCTCGGGGTCAATTAGCGCATGATGCATCTCTTCTCGAAGCATACGAGTCAATTCCTCATGATGATGCGCTCGCTTATCTAGAGCTTCGGTGTCCGTTGACATCATTGCGTTTCTGACCAAATCTTGCTCGTATCGATACATTTTCAGTTTATCCTCAGCGAATGCGCGTGTGTCGCGTTTAAAAGATTCGAACGCAAAATTTAAATTCATGATCTCTGTGGCTTCTTCTTCGTAAACCTTGAATATTTTCTGGATTTGCTTGTCCATTTCTCGTTTTCGAAGTGAAATCTTTTCTTCCCACTTCCCTCGCTGCTCCACTAGTTGCGTGTTCCATTGTTGATGACATAGCGATGAAAACGGGGAAATGTCCTTAGGATCCAGCAAGTGATTCCGAGCAGTTGACTTGATAGATGAAGACGCGATGTCGTCAAGCCACTTTCCGATTGCATGGATTATATCCAATATCCCCATCGACATAGTCGCCCTATATTCTAATGGCGTTTGGTGCGATGACCGAGAAACGTACGGTCTGCAACAATCCAAGCATGGTAGAAGGTGGCTGACGTTTTCCAGTCTTCGGTCTTGACACTTTTGGCATGTGAGGTTTTCGTGCAAACGTAACGTTTGCGTATCAGTGGAGCGCATAACGGCCTCAAAGCTGGACAGATTCTGTTTCCATCTAAAATACTCCTTTTCCACATTATTTTGTGACGAATATGAACCGGAAGTTCGAGATAATGATTGCCGCTGCATCCAGTCATACCGAAATTCGTCCAAGTTATGGAATGGCTCCTCCATTTCAATGTGAATAACACATTTCTTGGATTTTAATCCAAATTGTAATTCTCGCAGCTCTTGTGCAGCGGTTAAAGAAGCAAATAGCGAGTTATACGTGACAATCACTGTCGCCCAACAATCTTGCTCAAGTTTTTTCTTGTTCGCCTCGTATTCGTCACTTCGTGCTTCCAAACTTCGTTGCTCAAGATGAGTCCAAAGAAACCCACCGTTTTGTGAAAGACGTTTGCAGTACGGTGTTTGGCTGTCAGTCCTACAATAATGTCGAAGTCCGAAAAGCAAGCACTGCATTGTGTTGTTCAGCCCAATTGACCTCGGACAGTTTGACTCTTGACTGGAGATATCAACAGGAAAGAATACTCGTACACACGATGGATATACATCTTGAGGAAGAGAAGGACAGTCCATCAGTTTGCATTGACGAATATTTCGCTTCGTTTTTTCTATCATAGCCGATGCTTCAAATTCACTCTGGGTGTAAGCAATAAGCTCTTTCATACTCAAGAATATACGCTTCTTGCGCTTGATGTGCTCTTTTTCGTACCGAGCCAACATGCGATTCATTGCCGATATTCTGTCTTTCGTTTCGTGTGCCCGCTGTTGCTGAAGCTCCAAGATGACCATTTTCTGTTCTAGTTGAGCTTTTGTTCGCATTGTCAAGAGTGATTGGCGCTTGGCATCCATCAAATCATTGTATTTAGCATACCAGCTTCGTCTTGAATCATTCATTATCACAAAACCTTTACTTTGTGCTGCACGGACGCTCCCGTGCATATCGAACATTTTGGCTTCGAGGTCAACCAGCTGTGTTGTCCACAAATCTGTTTTGAACAATAACTTCTGATGCCTTAATTTAATACTTTCAAGGCTTTCGTCGGTATCGCTTGTAGTCTCCTTGTCTTTGATTGTGCTGCTTCGGTAGACTCCTCGCACCCGGTGGGCTCCGTTATCTGCATGGCCTCTGCTCCCTTCTCGAAAAGTTATTGAATATTGCGCCACCAAATTATCAAGTCTTCTTCGAAACTTTGTACCAATATCGTTTGCTTCACGCTCCAGTTGCTCCAGCTCACTTTCTTCGAATAAGCGCAGGCCGCGCTCCAATATCCAGGTTCTCTTGGCCCACAGTTCTTCTTTCATAATGTTTGTTTTCTTGAACGTATTCTCTGCTTCAGCCACATAACGATCCCCCAATGCGAGTTGGAATGACGTCTTTTCACTCATTAAGAGCCGCCTTTGCTCCAAGAGCAGCGCGTTGTCTTCTCTCAAGGAAAGTTCCATGTTTCGCTTTATACGCTCAATGTGAATTTCGTTTCGTATATCTTCCCGCAGACATAGAGCAGTGCGCTCCTCGCAAATTTGTTTGTTTGAGAAAAAATATGCAAATGTTACTTCAACGAATGGCTTTCGCATGTCGCTTTGAAAACGTGCAGGGGAGCATGTAAAGGCGCCTGACAAATTAAGCACTTGACTTTCATCACATAACCCGTACGATATCATTTGGGTACGTGAACCAGCCGTAACAACCGATGGGCATACAAATGGCTCTGAATCAATTTTGATTTCAGAGTGGCTGATGAGTTCGAATTTTAAATGCGCATTTTTGCATCGAATACTCTGAATTCGTTTCAAAACACTTGATAACACCCATTCAAAATCATTAAAGCAATCGACATATTCCACATAAAGGCGAGAAGAAATCGACGTTAATCTCTCAGTAGCGGTGAGATGGAGCAAATAAATGTTCACGTGCTGTAAACGCTGTCCGTGAGTGAGTTCAAGCTGGTAAAGAGCTTGCTTAAACGAATCTTCTTCTTTCACTTGGGCACCATTGATGATAATCACGTTCGCAAAAGATAACGCTGACACTTCACCATCACCGCTATTCAGCTTTGGAGGAAGCGCAGACACAGAACTTGCAACAGACGCCAAAAGATCTCGCCAGTCAGGGTAATTAATTATGTGAAGTTGATCGAGTATTTTCATCGCTTCAGCCTGTTGCAAAGCAATACTTAAATGACTACAGTAGTACGATATGTAAATTCACAGATCTCGTACCTTGCCTTTCGAAGTCATGGGCACTAAGGAAAGTGCAGCTTCCATTTCGTGACCAGCTCCAGGAATATGGAAGTTGACAAAGTAATTGTGGGGCAAATCACGGACGCACTCCTTAAGCATGTCGATGAGCCACGATCCTTCGCCTTCACTTGTCACACTCGTGCTCTTGAATCGCAAAACATTGATTATAAACACCACAACAGGACGAATCAAACGGTCGCCACTACCCGATGATGGAAACTTATCAGTACGGCTCTTAATTTCAATCGTGAATCGGCAATGATTGGATTCATCCATTGAGTTCTGGAGCGTCTTTATGATGAACGGCCCTTTTGTGACCGTCATTACAGGAGGACTGACTCGTATCCACGACGCTTCTGGATCTACTTGTTCGCGTTGTAGAAGCAGATTGCGTCCATTTCCACTCAAATCAAGTTCAATTCGACCGTATGTGCCGCTTGCGAATGCCCACCTGGCCGCGAGTTTTGCTGCTGCAGGATGATTTAAGAATGATTGCTTGACGGACCAGCTAGTGACATCGCGTAATGATAGATTTCAGTGTTTGATACCGATTGTAATTAGCCTCAATCAATTGCGGTCTTTACCTGGCGATAGTGTCTTCGTCTAGAGCTTGATTCCATAGCCGCATTTCATGAAGCAGGATTGGGACTCCTGTCGAGCATCTCGGCACGAACCCAATGCTGAAATTTGGTTGCTTCGAGTCGATTATACCAGAGTTTGGCTGTATATACTCTTGAATCGATAATGGAGAGCCGTTCATCAGTAGCTGCACTGATGTCTGTCTACAAACAACTTGCACTCAAGTTAGCGATTCGTCTTCTTATTAAAGATTGTATATATCTCACTGGCAACATGGGTCCATCGCCTATTGGCCAGAGTGGGCGTGCTGGCCCATTCACCCCTAGACAGTCTCGTTGTCAACCATGTATCTTGTGTACGGACAATGATTTCGCCACTTGTTTCCACACCAATGGCCCAAGCAGGCGAAGACACGATCCAGCTTCGAGCACCTTCTGTCCGCTGCTTTGGCATGCGCAATTGTAGCCAGAACTCCAGGGTGAATGCGACTGACATGGTATCCTGAAGCTGCTCTCTTGATTCATCGCTGTTGGGCGTTGCATGGCTGCGTGCATCGCCTGCGAGAAAGGAATAGCGTGGCCAATCGTCGCTCGAGACCGCCATATTGCCCTTGGCGGCGTTTCGCATTCTAGATCGACGACACTTTAAACTAGGCAGGTTCCTAATTTAAGGGGGTACAATGTGCCGCTTGAACTGCCACTCCAGCGTCCACGCAAAGATCGACCATGGCCGATGATGCGGTCGCCCAGCTCCACACGTGCAAGGCGCACCGAGTACGGCCTCTGTAGAAGATCTCTTGTCGACCAGTCTTTGTAATTGCTGCTTCTGGTGCTAGATGAAGCTAATGACTGTGTGTTCTATACTGTGACCACAGGAGGTCAATGGCGTGCCGACCGATTTCGCTGTGACCGTTTTCTCCGATCGGGTATTTATCGTTGTAACGCAAGTGGGCACGTTCGGCACGCTGGTGGGTCTGCAGCAGCGTATTGCCATGTAACTTGTGAGCTGATTGTGCTGTCTTTGCAGATGGAGGTGCAGCAGAAGAATACTATCAGCGGCAAGCTGCAGCCAGATATTCACGTCCGCCTCGGACGACGTGATGACCCGCTTTTGCTCGTCTATGCGCGCCAATTCCTCGAACAATTTGGGTAAGAAAGGCATGCCACGTTTCCGGGAACGCACCTGTGCTTGCCTGGGTGATTTGCCTCCAGGCGACCAGTCTGACATTCGCAATTGTGTGGTCCTGCTGATAGCGCGCCAATGGGACTGCCGGTGCTCGCTGCCGTGGGACTTAAAGACCGCTCTTCCGGCACCTTCGAAGTCGTGATGCAGACTATCCAGGAGCTTTTCAAGCAGGTGCAGACGGCGTGAAGCTGCCACTGGTCTCGCTTTGCGCAAGGAAGCAATCAGAAGCAGACAGCAGACGCGGCGTCACAGATTCATCTCGCTGACTTGCCTTTTAGTTACACGTTATAATTTCAGTTAGTAACGAATCCACCCGACATGCACCGTTCCAAACAAATCATAAGGTTACAAACTCTTGTTACAAACCGATCGCAAGGGTAAAAGGGGGAGGAGGGGGTTATAGACGGAGCAGCAGGAAGAGAAAAAGCGAAAGCAGTGAACTCGGAGTCGCTTCTTGAGCCGAGGACGCTCTGCTACCCATCGACTGGTGCGTACACGCTGCCTTCAGGCGCGGCTGCATGTTTTCCGCCTTCCTCTGCAGTCTCAGAAACGAGAGACCGTCTCGCGACGCGGCGTCAGAGTGTCCGGCTTAACTGAGCTCTTGGCGGCGGTAGTGCTGCCTGACGGGATCCGAATGCTGACGTGAACGTATCTGCTCTATTGGCGATGCAGATTAAACATGGACGGATACGATTACTTATTCAAGCTGCTACTCATCGGTGATGCCGGCGTGGGCAAGAGCAGGTAAGCTCAGGAGCAACACCGCAGCTGCTTGGCAATGCTGAGTGATGAGTGTTTGACAGTATGCTGCTTCGATTCACGGACGACACCTTTGACGACAACCTACAGAGCACCATCGGTATGTTGTCTATGTATTCGCACTAGGCGTTCGTGAGGCTGATGATCACATCATGGATCTAGGCGTGGACTTCAAAGTCAAGATGATGCAAGTGGATGGCAAGAAGATCAAAATGACCATTTGGGACACTGCTGGCCAGGAGCGCTTCCGCACGCTCACCAGCTCGTATTACAGAGGCGCCCAGGGCATCGTTCTCGGTATGCAACGCCTCGTTTGGTAGCCGGCTAAGGCTATGTATCCTTAACGATCATGCGACTATTCTTCCAGTCTATGACGTTGCACGGCGAGACACATTCGAAAACCTGGATCTGTGGCTTCAAGAAGTCGAAGTGTACAGCCCAGCAGGTGGGCGTGATGTCGTCAAGCTTCTTGTTGGCAACAAGATCGATAAGGTATGGCTCGGAATTGAGTCATTAAACAAGTGTTTGCTGATACTAGGCGAGCGAGCTCACGAACATATCTGGCGGCTATAGGAACGTGTGGTCAGCCGTCGCGAAGCAGAAGAATGGGCGCGATCGAAGGGCATGCTTTTCGTGGAAAGCAGCGCCAAGACCAAAATTGGTATCCAGCAAGTCTTTAACGAGGTTGTCCAGAAGGTAGGCTGCTGTTTCATCTTGAAACTGTGTTTGGAAGCGTGACAACCATGATGATGGAGCTAGATCCTGGAAAATCCGTCGCTGCTGTCCAACACCGCACCCCGTCGTGGACGGAAATTGGAAGCAGGGAAGGCAGAGAAGGCTGGCGGCGGCAGTGGTTGCTGTTAGGTACGGTCTGTTCGAGTGCGCTCCCCACTGCAGATCTATTTTGTTGTCGTTGGCGAGTGGCTGTGTCTCGACTGCATTCCGTGCACGAATCCGCTCTAGCCGCGTGTGATTGACGTGCAGTGTTAAACTCCTTTCGCTGTTCTCGTACTCGCACGAGAGCGTCCACCTTGACGTGATGTGCGCCAATTACTGATCGGATTCCACGTAGAAGAAGGCATTTATGAAAAAAAACCCAGAAGAACAGACTCTCCCGGATTAACTGGTAACATGGAAAGCTGTCCAGTTTCCGCTTGTAGCTGCCTTGAAGTTGGACGCCTTCGGTATTCGTCCAGCTTCGTTGCTGGACCGAAGCCATCCTACATTCTTTGGCTGGATGGAGCGGTTTCGTGCACGCAACTGGGGTTATCCGGCCGCCTGTCTGTCTGCTGGTAAGTGATATGCTCATGCACCAAGAGCGTGCGTGGTCATCCCAAGCTGCATGATGATTCACAATCGTACAAACCCCAGGAGCCTTGGTGTTGCGCCGGCACCGTTTTCTGAATGCACATGCAGAGGAGACGAGACGCTGACGTGCGAGCTCGGATTAAACCCACGGGCTGGTGAATTGGCGGCTGGATGGCGAGCAACAGCAGCAGGAATGAGCGGACCATCTCAAAGGCCGAGCGTCACGTCATTAACATTTGTTCTTTTTTCTCGCGCACCACAAGGATCGAGCGTCTGAGATGCGGTACTGCGGGCACATCAGATCTCACAGGTCTCCATGAATAGTTACGATTCCAGTGGTCCACAGCCGCCAGAACAGCACTTCATTCAACAACCACAAGCAGAGCCTCGACCACCAAGCTACCTTCGCGTTGCCGCAGGGGCCTGTATAAAAAGCACCTTGTGACCCAGAAAGAGTCAGTGCTTGGAAGGCCAGATCCTTTGGTCCCCCTGTCTCCCGGTCCACTTGACAGAACCTGCGATTGGTGATGTTGTTCCGGTGATCCACTTTGGCAGGTCTTCGGATTTCGAAAAAGCTGCTCGTCGAGCGGCACGGAAACGTGCGCCTGTGATTGGCTGAAATTTGCTCAGCCGGCGTCTTTGGGCCGGGCGAGGAATCCCAGTCGGTGCTTTTTCCGCCCAGGACGCAAGGCAACGAGCGAGAGCCACTCTCGACTCCCGGCGCTTCTGCAGAGCCGCCGCATCAGGATCCGCGCATGGACGCCGTGATCCCTCCGCCGGGCACGGCCAGCCACGAGTTCCAACCGCAAGGCCGGTTCTTCCGTCTGCTGGACGACGCCAACGCGCCCGTGGTCGGGCTGTCGCTGCAAGGTCTCGTGACGATCTGGAACAAGAAGGCTGTAGCCATCACGAGGATCAAAGCACGCAAGGTGCTCGGCAAGCCGCTGCAGCAGTTCATTCAGATTATCGCGGATAGCTGCGATGTGCCGCGCAACGTGCAGGATCTCATAGACCGTGTGCTTAAAGCGCCCGCCAAGTGCCTCTCGGAAGTCAGTCTGCCGCTCAAGACTGCGGCTGGAGGATACGCGCATATCATGATGAACATCAATGCGGATATCGACGAGTACGGCCGTGTGGTCGGCTTGATTGGCATTGGCCAGGATGTGACCCAGCTTAGGCTGCACGAGAAGCAGTACGCGTCTGTGATGATGCAGGCTAACGCTCCAATCATTGAGCTCGACGACGAAGGACGAATCTCTGTTTGGAATGCGAAGGCCGCATCGCTGACCGGTTTTGCTGTTGAAGAAGCGATTGGCGTGCCACTCCTGGAGATGGTTGATGAGCATTTCCGCGATATTGTGGCAGCGGCCATTAAGCAGACATTGGCCACTGGCGAGCCAGGGCCCGATTTCGAGCTACCACTTATCACATCCATGGGTTCGCATGTTGAGATCGTGCTGTGCTTAACGCCCCAGTTTGCTCCGAATGGCTCGGTCGTTGGCATTGTCGCCATTGGCCAGGACGTCACAGAACGAAACGCGAAAGAAATGGAATACCAGACGCTGATCGACTCTGCAAATGCCCCGATCTTCGGTGTCGACACAGAGATGCGCATCGTGATCTTTAACAAGAAAGCGGCGGAGATTTGCGAGTACGTGCCCGAGGAAGTTATGGGAGAAGATCTGGTTGAATGTTTGATTGCAGAAGACTTCAAGTCTAAGGTGGCTACAGTATTTGAAAAGGCATTCATGGGCATTGAACGAGCCAACTTTGAGTTCCCCATGATCACAAAGACCGGACGCAAAGTTGAGATATTGCTCAACGCAACGCCACGATACGATCATCTCGGTAACATATCTGGTGTAGTTGGCATTGGCCAGGACATTACTGAACGCATCGTACATGAGCAAGAATACAGTCGTTTGATTGATACAGCAAATGCGCCTATTTTTGGCGTGGACCAAGACAACCACGTGACCATTTGGAACAAAAAGGCGGCCGCAATCACTGAGTACGAGCTCCAAGATGCTGTGGGACAAGATCTCTTGAATTTTATCTCCCCTGAATCGCGAGACGCAGTGAAGAAGGTACTCGGCGAGGCGTTGATTGGCGTGGAAACAGCCAACTTTGAATTTCCGTTGGTCACTAAAAGTGGTCGGAAACTGTACATCATTCTGAATGCGACGCCGAAGTACGATCATATTGGAGCAATTACTGGAGTCGTCGGAATTGGTCAGGATTTTACCGATCGACGAATGCAAGAACAAGAGTATTCACGGCTCATTGACACTGCCAATGCGCCGATTTTTGGTGTTGATATCGATAAATGTGTCAACATTTGGAACCGAAAAGCTGTTCAAACTACTGAGTACCCTGTGCCTGAAGTTGTTGGTGTGAACTTAGTCGAAGCTTTTATACCTGAAGATTATAAGGTTCGTGTTGACGAAGTTCTGTCAAAAGCGCTTAAGGGATTTGAAACAGCAAACTTTGAGTTTCCACTTATTTCAAAATCCGGGCGTCGTGTTGAGATCTTGCTGAATGCCACGCCTCGCTATGATGAAAAAGGAGATATCATTGGCGTTGTTGGGATCGGTCAGGATATTACCGTTCGAATCACACAGGAACAAGAATACAGTCGACTTATCGATACAGCAAATGCACCGATTTTTGGTGTTGATAGACAAGGACTAGTGACGATTTGGAATCAAAAGGCTGCGGAAATCATGCAATACTCAGCAGAAGAAGTAATTGGCCAAGATCTAGTACAGCAGTTTATATCGGATGGCTATCGTGCAGCAGTCGGACGCGTGCTTTCGGAAGCATTGAACGGCGCCCAAACTTCAAATTTTAATTTCCCGTTGATTACACGTACAGGTCGGCGAGTAGAAATTTTACTCAGTGCAACCCCACAAAACAATGAGCTGGGCGAGACAGTTGGCGTAGCCTGTATTGGTCAAGATATTACTGATCGTATCGCACAGGAGCAAGAGTACGCAAGACTGATTGACACTGCCAATGCACCGATCTTCGGTGTAGATCAAGCAGGACGTGTGAATATTTGGAACAAGAAAGCAGCCACCGTCACACAATACACTCCCTCCGAGGTGATGGGAGAAGATCTTGTAGAAAAATTTATCACGGAAGACTTTAAAGACGCTGTTCGCTTCGTGTTGTCAAAGGCTCTGAATGGAATTGAGACAGCCAACTTCGAATTTCCGCTGATGACCAAGGCTGGTCGACGAGTTGAAATTTTGTTGAACGCAACACCACGGTTCAACGAGCTCGGTGAAGTCATCGGT
>JAADVW010000047.1:0-89609 GCA_023335875.1 Elongisporangium prolatum | reverse complement strand
GGCATTGTCGGCCACGCTGCTACCATTGCTGTGGTCGTCTACCTCTCCAGTATTGCCATGGCCAAGCGTCTGGCTATCATGCGTGGTGAGGACATCAAGACCGACCAGGAGCTTATGGGTCTTGGTGTTGCCAGCATCGTCTGTGGCTTTTTCCGTGCCATGCCACCCACTGGTGGCATGTCTCGTACGGCTGTGAACCTTCAGAACGCCCACACACAGTTGGCTTCTATCATTACCTGCTTCATTATCATCTTCTCGCTGTATGTGCTTACGAGCGTCATGTACTACCTGCCCAAGGCCACTCTTGCGTCCATCATCATCGTGGCTGGCTGGTCTCTAGTAGAATTCAAAGAGGCCAAGTGGCTCTACCGCGTGCGTCGTGACGAGTTCTACGTCTGGACTGCCTCTTTCGTTCTCACGTGCGCTCTCGGTGTGCTTGACGGTCTCATTGCTTCCATCATCTGCTCAGTGCTGGCTCTGATGTACAAGACCAAGACTTCGCCCGTCGCCATCCTGGGGGAAATGGAAAACGGCGCGCTCGTCGATCGGGACCACCATCCGGATGCTAAGCACCTGGACGACATTATCGCTGTGCGTGTGGAAGCCACTCTCTGCTTTGCTAACTGCGAGCGTCTCGCTGATATCATCGATGACGAGATCGCTCTGAATGCGTCTGGCGGGGTCGCTACTCATGGTGTCGTACTCGATGCCCAGCGCATGAACGATCTCGATGCCACCACTATCCAATTGCTTTCTGACATTCAAGAGAAGCTCACGGTGCGCAAGACCCGCTTCGCCATCGCCAATGCCAGCTCTAAGCTGTACGATCTGATCGCTGCCACCAACCTGCTCAAGCGGCTCGTTGGCCAGAATCCGAGCAACGGACTAGCCGAAACAATCCGCGTCCTGCGCAACGAGCCTTCTCTCTCCAATTCGAACTCCACGGTCGACGCCACGTCCGTTTAAACGAAGAACCGGCGCGTGCCTTTACCTTGCGGTTCTGCATATTTTTCTGTTCGCAGTAAGCGCATCCCACCGCTCTCCTCTAGCTTGGCAAAGCTAGATATGTTGTGTCGCTACAGCGCAACGATTATAAACGTAATGACACAACCCTATTCATTGTATCTGCTTCTTTAGATGGCTACATTTATCTATTCATAGGCTTAATGGGTACAGATGTACCCATTATGGTCTGGATAGTCGCGACTTAACCACGTAGTACACTGCACTGCAGTTTTCTACAACGAGACTGAAGGTAAAACCAAGATGGCGCTCAGTACTGTAATTAGCTTTCAATATTACAGTAGAGGTCCCAGTCTTATCTTGAGGCTCAAATAAGTGCCAGAGAGGGTAAATTTAGCCACAGTGCGCACATCAGATCAACTCGCGATGCGTGAAGCATGAGCATGAGCGCTTCGAGCAATCACGCAGCCATGAGTGCATCGACGGGAGAAACAGCGTTCTACTTGTCGCATGCTGAGGTATCCGCTCGTCCTAGTAGTCATGGAAGTGGCAACGTACAGCTCTCGCCGCTGTTCCATTGGAATCTCAACAACGTCGTGCTCCAGTCACTCGAGCCGGCACAAGTGCAACAACTCTATCGCTTGTTCGTGTTCTACAACTCATCCAGTGTAGGAGATGCACTGCCTTCTCTCGATTGCCGTCGCTTCGTACAGATTTTGCGTGACGTTGGACTCGTCGTGCCACCAATGGAACTCAACTTGTCGCAGTCGGCATCCTTGCCGTCGCTCTCAGTCACAGCGGTCGAGACAATCTTTGCTGAAGCTGTGATGGGCAAGCTGCGGGCATACTTAGACGCAGACCAGCAACCAGCACTCACTTTCCAGCTCTTCTGTGGCGCTCTGCTCAACTGCGCCATGGTTCTCTACCCAAGCGAGGCTAGCAGTCGGCCCATGGCCGCGCTCAACCAGTTGATCAATCGCCTGTTTGCTCCGTTCGGAAACTCGGACGCTGATATCAACAGAAGTAGATCCAGTGTTGCCACTCACGTGTCCATCGGCACTGGAGCAGACGCGTACTGGCGTTGCGGGACAGCCCAGAGCCACACCAAGCCACTGCTGCCGACGGAGAGCCCTCGCGACCCATGCGATACGTTTGTGACCTCCTCCGTTGAATCCACCACTCCTGCAGTAGTCGAAGACTTCCGGCAGCTCAAGCCGTTCCAGCGACTGATCGCTCGATTCTCACGCGATGCTGAACAGGAAGCGCAGACGATCGCTCGTCTAGGGCTTCTCTATTCAGTGGCCGATGATCTCGCGGCTCAATTCCCAAGCACACTGTTCACGACTCTGAAAGAACGGTTCCAGGTCTTTGACGTCTTTGATCAGGGCGCTCTGTCGCCTCGCGAGGTCTTCGCTTTGCTTACAGCCAGTCTTGTCAAGCGATTGGACATCACAGACGTGTACGACGTGCTGGCGCTCCTACTGGAGCCTCGTCAAGTGTCCATCAGCAGCAACAAGCGCCCAGAGGCAGCGCTGGTTACGCTGACAGAGCTGCTGCAGGCGCTACTCAAGTGTCGGCGCCCCAAGACAACGTCAAGCAGCACTGCTTCCGCAGCAAACAGCCAACACAACTCAGCGAGTCGTCGAAAGGCAGCGAACCATTCCTCCGGGCCGATGCAGTCGGATCCAGCAGCAGTTTTTGGAGCGAGAACGGAGCCTCAAGCGGAAGTCCCAGCGCAAAGCAAGCCAGAATCCGGCAAACGTCAATCAGCCAAATCCACAGCACAGCACAAGATATCGATGGCCAAGCAAGTCCAAGCAACCAAAGCAGCTAAAGCCAGGAAAGGAGGCAAGAAACTCAACACTGGAGCGAGTAATCCACATACAACTGAGAAAACGGATGGCCAGGAGTCTCTCGACGTAAACAGAATAGTCGACATTGGAGAGCCACCGGTGTACATGGATATACCAGTGGACTTCCCGCTTGTACCAGAGATGGAGGTTGCGGCCTCTAACAGCAAGCACGCACTCTCCGCGTTCATGTTGCTGGGTGGCGAGCACGATGGAGCGATCTGCTACGTCGCTACACTGGATCTGACGTCTCACCAACTCACAGAGAGCCACGGGATCTATTTCTCGAACGGAAAGCACGAGATGCTGAAGCACAAGACGCTTGCACCGCCAAGTTCCCAGGAGATCGCTCTGCTGCTGCTCAAGAAACGACTGCAAGTGAAAGAGCACGAAGGCTTTGAACTCCATCCAGCCACTCAAATGCTCGTAGTAGACGCACGACTGCGGCAATTGCAGCTCCGGCATCCGCATTACACGTCGCCGATCAAACAAGACCAGCGAGCAACGAGAGATCGTGGCAGACGCGAGCCAAGTTGTGTCAGTAACGAAGACCCAACGGCCCCAAGAACGATAGGAGATCTGGTCGATGTCCGATCGTCGGCGCTGCGCGTGCCGGGCATTTGGCGATCGTCGTCGAATGAAGACTTGCTCGAAATGGTCAAAGACTCGTTTCTGCAGTCCCATCAGCAGGCCAAGAGAGCTCGCGCCGCAGCTGAACAGCGTCGTCAGGAACTCAAAGAGCTCGCACGGCAACAGATGCAGCCTCGATCCAGGACGCCCCTGGCTTCTCGCTTGTCGATCGCAGCGCTTACTGCGTTCGATAGCACACTGCTTTTGCCTCCACCAGAAGAGTTTGACTGGGTCCAGAGCCTAAATCAGAGTGTTTCCACCTTCCAGACGCAGTTTGAGCCAGCCCAACGAGAACAAGAGTTTGTGCCTTTGCGGTCAAAGCGGAAGCAATCCAAGACATACAAGGCTCAAACACGATCTACGGGTCATTTGCAGCCCCTAGCACTATACGATCAGTACACATAGACCCCACACTTTCATTGGACTGGCCGTTCGTGGAAATCTATGAGATCTTGACGTTGTTTAGACTGGCAAAAGTGGTGACGTGGGAGTGCGATGGTGGAGGTAGGAGAGCCGACAGTCTTCTCGAATTGGCACATTAATACTGCACTTTACTAGAGATCAGTGGTCGATTAGAGTGCATTGCGAAGGGCTCTGCCAATGTAGCCATTTGACTCTTGCAAATACTGTGATGGAATTGTGATTACCATGCTTGTACTCCTAATATGCATCTACTTTATGCTGTGTTCGACCAGTAACTGGGGCCCAGGCCGCTACAAGCATACTCATGCTATGGACACTTCTTGTGGATGAGCGCGGCGCCGTGCTCGGCGTACTCGGCCTTGGACATCCACATCTCGTGGAACGAGCCGAGCGAAGCCAGGATGGAGCCGCCCAAAAAGGCACCGATCTTGCGCTCCTGCGCGTGGGCCGCGATGACCTTGACGCGGTAGCTGCCGCTGTGCAGTAGCGAAGGCGAGGCCGCCACTTCTCTCTCCAGTCGCAAGGGGAAGTTCTCAAAGCACGAGCTGCCGCCCGTGAGCACGATGTTCTGGAACATTTCCTTGCGCAGCTCGGCCTCGGACGTCAGACTGCCGACTTCGCAGATCATCTCGGACAGCGCGATGCCTGTAGAGAACACAGGCTCTTCTCCGTTAGCTCCGGTGCTGGTGCTGGGAGGAGTCGAAGAGCTCACGAAGTACTGCTCAGCGGTGCTGAAGCGTTCGGTGCCAAGCGACAGCACAGTCTTGTCCGGCAGTTCGTACGTGATGTGCGGTAGTTGCGCGTTCTGTGCCTCGTCGAAGGCCACATCGGCCACGCGGATGTGGCCGCTCTCCTTGGCCTCCACTGCGTACGACCACACAGGTCGGCGGCCGCTGGTCACGGCGGTGAGTGCGTCCGGAGGGAGCTGGCTCTGCAGCTTGGCGCTCAGGAACGCGTCCAGATCACGACCGCCGAAGATAGCGAACTGCGACTTGCCCGCGTAGCCGTCGTGGACGCCCGTGACGCTCGAGTACGTGGCGCCCAGCTCCACCACGAGGCCGCTGGTGCGCGCGTTCGCGTAGCACGTGAGCACGGCGCTCTTAGCTGCGAACAGCGCCGGCAGCCCCATCTGCTCCATGAACACCTCCACCGTGCGCTCACGGGCCTTGGCGTCGCGCTTCTTGCTGCTAGAGCCCGTGACTCCAGCGGTCGCTGGAGTTCCAGCCGAGACGGTGTCCTGCTCAACTGCGTCCTCGGGCAGTGGGAACGAGCGCTCGACCCAGAGCAGCGGATGGTCACTCAGTCGTGTCTGTAGCTGAGTGCTGGTCGCGTCGAAGAGCCATTGTGCCACAGCGTCTGGATCTCGCTCCACACGCGCTGGGTCGGTCCACTCTTGTGCGATGTCGTACACGCGCGGGAAGTCTTCGCCTGCGAAGCCCAGCTTGCACTTGGATGTGCCGAACTCAAACACCAGTGCGTCCAGGTCGTTGGCCTCGGCTGCAGCGCTGGAGTACGAGCCCGGGGCACCCGTGGCGATGGCTCCCGCGCCACCAGCTCCCGCGCCGCTTGCATTCGTGCCGCCGCCTGCGAACATGACGTTGGAATTGAATTTGTACCCCCCCCCTCTTTTTTAGAAAAATAAGATAATTTAAGCCAATCATCATTCAGCTTTTTTTTTTAGCAGCAAATATGAATTTTGCACTTGGCGAATAAACTCTCGATGTGCTTGCTTACATATGCATATATCAAGGAAAAAACGGTGATGAATGCTAAAAAATGGTGATGAACGCATCCGACGATGATGAACGCTTGACGATCATTTTACTTCCACTTATTCTCCTTATTCTCTCTTTAAGCTTTTATCTAGTTTACATGTTCCTTTCTTCCTCTCCCCCCCCTCTCCTCTCCTCTCCTCTTGCGCATACATATTTTCACCTATGCTGCCGGCTGGTCAGCTTGAGCAGCCACAAGAGCGCACATCTCAGCGAAGGCGGCATGGCGCATCGCCTGCTCGGCCGTGATCCTGGCGCTGGGGATAATCTGCAGCAGTTCTGACAGCAGATCGATGGCCGAGGCCGGGAGGGCGTCCGTGAGACCCCACAAGTCGATAACGGAGCGCACGCCGATCTTGCGCAGAGCCAGGAAGGCCGAGTCTTTGTTATCTGCCACGGGCACGAGCGGCGAGCCCGTGAGCAGGACAAAGAGCAGGATGCCAAGCGACCACATATCAGCAGCCTTAGGATCATACTCAATCCCGGCGACGACCTCGGGCGCCATGTAGTACGCCTTGCCCACGCGCTCGTTGCACAAGTCCGTTGTACATATCGCGAGTCCAAAGTCGCCGAGTTTGCATACTCCGCGATCCAGAAACACGTTCTCGAGCGACAGATCACGATGTGCAATGTCGTTTGCATGCAGGAACGCGAAGGCCGAGCACACTTGCAGTGCTACACCAAGCGCATCCAGCGGTGGGAGCGATTGCTTGCCCCGCCGGTTCATGTACTCGTACAGATCGCCGTCAGCGCAGTACTCAAGCACAAAGTAGAGCTTGGTCTCGACAATAAAGTCGTCATAGTAAGCTACGAGGTTCGGGTGGCCGCCAGCGCGGCGCAATAGCGTCGAAATGGCTTTTTCTTGGCGTGGGTCGTCAGCTTTTTGCTGCGCCGACGGCGGTGGATCGTTAAGCATCTTGATGGCGCATAACAGATCGACCTGCTTGAGTACCACAGGCCTTGCGGGTTCGGAGGAAGCGGCTTCCTCGCAGAGGAAGATGCTGCCGTAGAGCGTTGGGCTCAGCTGCCGGATGACTCGGTATCGTGGCGGCAGCTGCGTGTAGTTCATGGCGAATGGCAAAATGGCGGACGAGCGCAAATGGACCGGAGATACCGGTTTTGTACCGAAGAGGAGCGAGAGGGGACATCGAGGAGGAGCAACAAGATTTATACCACGGAATAGTGTTCTGAAAATTGTGTTGATTTATGTCGTCACGGCTTATACGATCAGGCTTTACGTGTGCAGCACATTGTCCAGCGTTGGATCCACAATAATACAATTGCCATACTTTGTGCATTCTGTCATTTCCTGAATGGGATGTAAGTCGCGCTGTCCCATCTACTCGTTTGTTCCATATTTGTGCAGCTCATGAAAAGAGGAGTCCCCCAGATTGTGTAAGAGAACGGTCCATGTTTATGTGCGGATACCTTTTCTCAAATGTTGAAGAAAACGGGATGCAACTGAAGCGCCAGATTGAATGAGCAGGAACGCGTAAGAGAATACTGTAATACTACTTTTATTTATGTAATACTTGGATACGAAAACTTGAAACGAAGAGTCACAACTGTTTCTGAGCTCTTTCGCATAAAAAAGGGCGATCTTTCTTGTTTTGTACAACATTGCGATCTTCGCAAGCTTGCCGAAACGATTTGCAAGCAATTGTGTACTATTGTACTGTAAAAATGTAAGTATACATAGTCATAGCTACAGTATGTGTTCTATACTATACATGCAGCCGAATTCTGAATCATTGCAAGGATCAGCTCGTAAAGAGAACATTTTTGGCGGCTTTGACAATGAACAAACGGTTCGCATCGCTTTCATATAACGAATCTTTTTAAAGATTCGTTCGGGTATTTTAGTGAGGAACGGTTTTTTGCAGCGTTCCTCACTATAATAAACCCATACAGTAAAATGACGACTACAATACGCGTCATCCATGATGGCGATGATGAACAGAAAAAGGAAGATCTGGGGTTGCCGTGAGTTAAAGATCCTACACCATCAGGAAGGAAGGCCGCGTCGTTTTTTATAAATTCAATTAAAACCGCATCGAAGAGTATCCAGTGTGCGTCCACTATTGCGTTTGTGATGACCTCACTGGACCACACAGGCCTCACTCTTGGGCGCTGTGGGCTTGTAACCATGCGCCAGCACGCGACTGAAGCCACGCTGCACGGCCTCACGCCCTGCGTTGAAGCGAACATCGAACACGGCGGAGACAGGTCGATGGTCCGACGTCTGGAAGGACGCTTCGCTGGCGTACCGGAGCAGCTCAATGTCCTGCGCCTTTTGGTTCGACAGATACAGAATGCGGTCTGTCCAGGACGGGATCCGCTGCTTGACTGACGTGTCGTACACGTTGCAGTTCTTGTCAAACTTGTAGGTAGGCCGGAAGTTCAAAGGCCCTTCTTGGAAGTGCCGGAAGACCTGACCACGCTTCATCTCGATCAGCAGTTGGTCATTAAAGTGCAGCACCTCCAACTCGTTCTTGAGCAGCAGATGATCCACCATGCGACGTGTGCCATTGATACGGTAGTTGAGGTCACCGAACCAGAACACGCGGTCGAAGGTCTCCGATATCCTTCGGCTGCTGTGGTTGATCGATCGTCTCTTGGAAGACGAGGAGGCTGCTGCAGTCAGCAGCATTCGATCTCTATTGATCACGGGATGTTCGCCTGTGTCGACTGTGGTGGCTGAAGCCTCTGGAGACAGACGCAGCTCTTTGTTGATGCGGTGGAAGTTGGCATTGCGCTTCTCCACGTTGTGCTGGTGCGCGTCAAAGTGGCAGTTGACGAATGCGAAGCTGGTCTTCCCCATAGTGAACGCAATGCCGACGCCGCCCTTATTGCCCAATTGGTTCCCGATTCCAGTGGCAACGGCGTCCGACTGGACATGCCGCAGCAGAGGAACAACGCTATTGTGCGCGAAGACTACGTTGTGGATCGCTGTCAGCGAATGTGACGCCACCATCACGTATTCGTCGCCCAGAGTGTCCTTCAGCAGCTCCTCCCATTGCTTCTTAGACGTGAACACGACGCTCTTGGCGATCGAGTTCACGCACTCTTCGCTCCCGACAGCCACGATGTGGTACTTGTTGAGCCCGATCCAGAGCCGCAGATCGTCGCGAGGTCGCTTGGCGTGAAGGTTCCACGTGCCACAGAACACACGCATCCTGCCCTTGGACAGGAATTCGGTATGCGTCAACAAATCGCCATTGCTGGTCGAGACGGTGCTGAGCTGGTCCCAGCCCTGAGCAGGCTCCAGATTCAGCTCGGATGGCCATTCGGCTGCGTATTCGCTCTCTTCGTCGCCGTCATTGAGTGTACCTCCAGGTTCCACCGCTTTGGTTCTCTTGCCTGACGTCTTTCGCTTCTGCCTTTGATTTTGCTGCCGACGAACCAGGTATCCCCTTATAATCGCTTGGATGTGAACGGATGCCTCACTGCGGATCTCATCCAGCGCTTCCAATCGCATCTCTTCATTCAGTTCCTGCTCCAATTCGAGGGCTAATTGCCGTCCTTGGTTCCCACGGACCCACGCTTGAAGTCGTACTGCCGCGTGTTCGAGAGTCATGCTGGGGTCTTGGTGCCGGGAACGAACATCTTGAATTAGGTCGAGCGGAGGACCAGCTGGAGATCGGGAGCCCTTGGATCTCGGTCTGTTCTCGATTGAGTCGTCGCTCTCTCCGCTGGAACTACAACACGAACAAGATCGTGATTTTGAGGACGATGGAGACGAAGACTGGCTTTTATCGTACGAATCAGAGCCTGAAGGCATCGTGCACTCGCTGTCGGCTCTTGGGCTTTCGCATTTTCGCTTTGTGGTGCCTTTATCCACAAGTACTTCTAGCACAACTGGAGGTAATGAACCACTAAATCCACTTTCTTCGCTCAATTGCGGATTTGATGGCGGGGCGTTCGCCTGCTGAGCACTGTTGCTGAGTCCATACGGTAGTTCCAGGTCCGTAGCCGACTCTATCGTTACTGTCGTTGACGACTCAAATTCGCCAGCGTCCCCGGTGTCGCATCCGCTTGGTTTATCAGTTGATGGTAGTCCCGCTGACGTCATTGGGTGGCATTCCTCAGCAAACACCTTGGATGAGCTGCGCAGGAACGAATGGTATCTCTTGCGTAGCTTTTTCTTAAGCGCCTTCTGGATTCTGCTTGCTGCAGCGTTGGCATTGAGTTTCCTGGATGACTTGTCTGTTGCTTGCTGTCGTGATGCCTTGTCTCGCTTGTGGCAAGCCATAACAAGAGGTGCACCTTCATGAGCTTCCGGCACCGTGGATTCCAGTACAGTTGAATCATGAGTGTCAATGGCGAATGAGCTTGCTTGCGTCGGAGTTTGGCATCTTCTATTTGGTTGCTCCGTTGACTGATTGGCTTCTGGAGTGGGCTCAACAGCGCAGACGATCTCTGATTTATGCCCACCGCTTGACTGCAGCAACGGATCGAAACAGTTATTTTCAAGTGTGTCTTCCACCACTTTGGCTTGAGACTGCGCTGTCTGTTTTAGAACTGACGCCACTTTAGTCGAACTCTCTGGACGCGTTTGAGTGGCGTCTTCTGATGGAACACTCTTCTTGGCGCGTTGTTTCGCGTGAGCGCGTCGCTCGGCCTTTTTCTTTCGCAGGAGTTCCTTTTGAAGTTGAGCGCGCGCAGCATCAACGGACTCAGCCGTCGACTTGGTGGCTGCTTGAACCAAATCTTCTGCCGCTTTAGCGACTTGCAGCCCATCGTTCTGTTCGCACGTATCGACTCCAACTCGATTTGAAGAACGACGCATGATATTTGATGAGTCTTCTACGCGATCATTTCAAGAACCAGCGAATGCTCCAAACGTACTTGAGAGGGTGAAGCTCTAAATAGCAACTCTCTAATGATCATTCTGGAAATAGACAAATGAGTTCTACAGGTTAGCAAACAACAAGAGTGACGGGAAAGGAACACACTTCCAGTGATCAGGTGGATATGGGAACTAAACGTATTGGTGTCAATATACTACGTAGTAGGAAACACGTACAGTGCTACATCAAATAGAAGTTGAACGGCGAGTATGATGTCTAGTTCATAGCGACAATAGCCACGTTGATGAATGGCGCCAGGAAGTAGATGATCACCATAAAGACCACGCAGCAGAGGCAGCACATAATGCGGTTGCAAATCGATGGGCCGAGCAAGTCGTTGAACACCTTGAACGGATTCAGAGAGAACGACAGTCGCCCAGCAGGTGGTGGCAGGTAAGGCGAGTTGTTCGGAGCAGAGCGTCCATTGCCGACAGGCTGTTGCTTCGCCTTTTCAAGCGGAACCAGTTCCATGGAGACGCACACTTCACCCATGAAGTTGCGAGTGTGGGTCTTGTGGTCAAGGCTTTCTAGCTTGAGCCATTTCGAATCTGGGGGATCCTCGTCATCCCACAGACCGGTGGCTTCCTTGATCTTCTTCACGGCAGCATCATCATCCGACGTCGCCTTCTTCTTTTTCTTCTTTGTCTCCTCGTCATCCTCAAAGAATTGCAGACTAGTCTTTTGCTTGTACGCCTTCTGGAAATACACGCCCAGGTCCATCATGTTTTCTCCAATAGCATCATTCGCTGAGAAAACATCTTTGTCCCATCCTTGAATATGGAAGTATGGAGTCTTTGTATTGGGCTGTTTGTGGCCGAGCGTAATCGGAAACTTCATACGCCAGTTAAATGAACCCTTTCCTTTCTTGGCGCGCCAATGAATATCAGTCTCTTGCTGCTCTGAGCCTTCCATCCAGCAGCGGAAAAACAGATCGTTCATGTCTTCAGCAATGTCGAACGAAGGAACGTTACGAGCCTTCCATACAATAACACGAAGCTCCATCTCGACAGGCGGTGGAAGTGAAATATCGATAGGAAGGTAGTCGTGAGCTTGAGCTGTGCTGAGAATATCAATCCAGAGTTTAATTGTGCCCATCGGGGCCTTCGAAGTCGGGATATTGAGCGTACGCGTTTCTAGAGGTTTCAGACGCAACCGACTAGAGGTTTCGTATAGTTTGCCCATGTCCTGCCAGCGCTGATCGTACAAACGATCTTCGAGATCAATCGAAGTGCTGCCAATCAAATCATCTCCCCCAATGAAATCGTGGTCCATAGCTTCAATTGTCAGGATGCTTGCACCAGGGAGCATTGCGCTGAGAGTGAACACTTTGTAGAAATCGGGGTCTGTGGAGTCCTCAATGTAGTTTTTGCGGTCATCAATTTTGGTCTTGCCAAGTTTTAAGCGCAGGTAAGGATCGGATTTACCAGGACGACCATTTAGACCCATGTCCATAGGGGCAAAGCCAGCGCCATCCAACACGTAGACGCGCACTTCGTAAGGAAGTGGTTTTAACAAAGTATCAAGGTCGATAAGAGGTTTCTCGTCTTCACGCTCAATCACGCGAATGAGACCCTTGAACTGACCTGCGATTTTGTAGATACCTCCTCCACTCTTGACAGGAGGAGCTTTTTTCGAGAATGGGTTGAGAACCGACATCAAAGACTTCTTCTTGATTTTTTGACCAATGTGAAGCCCATATTTCTCAAACGGCGTAGTCTTAAGTTCGGATTCCAGTTCGCAGTCTAACAATTGGCGGTATTTCAGATACTTCTTGATCTGATCATCATCCTCTTCACCATTGCTGGATTGACGAGATGATCGATCATCGAATTTGCCGGTAGGGTCAAAATCAATTCCCATGCTCTTCAAGGCACCGAAGACGCCAGCACCGCTATCAGCCATGTCTGGGACAGAATCATTCTTGGTGTCACTCAGCAGAGAGGACTCCTCGTTGAACTCATCTGCAGTCTCCAGTTCAAGCTCCGCAAATGTATCACTCTGCGGGGGGCGATAATTTTTGGACCATGGGATCTTGGAGGACATTTCGATAGACGCAGACGCAATAATCGGCGTCTGGAAACCACCAAGACGTGTATCCTTGACAATGATGTTCATCCGAGGAGCGAAATGAGCATTAATTGGCAATTCCACTTCCTTTACAATCCGTTGGAGAAAGTTTGGATTAGACCCAGAAGGGCGCTTCGACTTCTCAGTAATCATCTCTTGGGCAGCATGGTCCTTTCCACCAAGCACAAATTCAATAAATGGCAACTGGATGGGTAAAAACTGGAATGGTTCCATGGAACGAAGACCCAACACAGTGATCTCCAAAAAGGCTTTGCGCGTTTTTGGTGCGATTGAAAGAGATCGCGGAACTTCTTCATCAGGGAATTGTTTCCGAATCAATTCCAAAGAAGCAAGTAATTCGCCCTCTGAATCTCCCACTTCTTGGAACATGAGTGGGTACCACTTCGGATCTGGTAGGGCCGCAAATGTACCGCTTGCAAGTTGCTGAGACGTTCTTACGTGAGCGTCGGACAAATTTAATGCTACAAGACCCACGAAGTCATTTTTATCAAAATCATCATGATCCATGACCCGAAGCATCACTTGAGGAGCGTATTTCAGTTCAGGAAGATTGATATCGAAGTAAATCGTCTCGTACCACAACGGGTCTCTGGTTTTCTTTTTTCGCGAGGTTTCTTTAGCTTTTTCGCCCAGGCATCGAACAACCAGATATGGGTCAAGCAATCCATTCGAGTCAGCAGGCGGCAAGCGACGACCTTGGTAAATATGCACGCGAAGTTGATAGGGAACGCGCTTGTTGACCACTTCTTTATCCATAGGATTCCACGGACCTAGTGATGCGGCTTCCTCTGGACCAAATCCAAGGCGCACCAAAACATTTCCAGGGAATTCGTCATCCTTGAGTGCATCAATTGCTGGGTCTTCTTTCAGAGAAACCCACTTTACATCGCTGTTAAATCCGCCATCGCCGCCAATAAGCTCCCTCGCAGTGTAACGTTGATAGCAGACAGCCTTACGTGTGCTACCATCTCCTCTACACAAATATAGGAAAATGTCGGGCACTTGAGTAAGATCTTCAGGAAGGAGCATTTTTTCGCTTTCAAGCATGTCATTCCATTCTACGACACCATTGACGTTTTTAGCCCGAGAGGATGCAATTTCGTTGAGTCCACACGATAGAACAAGTTGCATCTTCGACAAACTCCCGAAATGTTTTGTACTTCGAAACTGAGGGATTTCACTTCCGCAAACAAAATGAGCGCGCATTTTGTAGATTCGAGTGCGTGGATACAGCTCGCGTGGGATTTTTTTCACATTTCGCTTTTGGTTCACCTCATCAAATTCGTTGTTGGTGTTCTCCATGATCCGCAAACTCATCAAAACACGACCACGATACGTTGTCGCCATGTCAGGAAATTTGTTCATCTGCTTTTTGACTGAATCACCGATATCTACGACGGTAAGACCCAGCGGGGCTCCATAGATGTTAGCCCAAAACGGAGGAAGTTTACCCCCAAGCGCCTTCACAGTTTTGATGCTCTGGAATATATGACCAACAACTTCATCAGATCCAACATTGTCGAAATCGTATACACCAAAAGTAATTGTGTCAGCCATCGACGGCTCATTCAGTACCAGCATGAGGTCTTCGTTAAAAGAAGGGCTCAGTTCGAAACGCTTTCCCTTCTTCGTACGAACTCGAGTACGGATGGGTTTGCTTCCAGCAATTGAACCAGTAATATAAGCGTCGATACCACCTCCAGTCTTGTCCAATATATTCAGATTCATATCCATAGGCGGAAGTTCCTCCGCGCAATGAATAGTTGCGACGAGAAAACTCACTTTCTGAGTGATTGTTGAAGGCATGATCACATTTCCATCCATGTCAGCGTTTCCAGGTCCAAATGGAGTCGGCGGTGGCACTAATTTATCGCCAGGTCCAACGACAGTGATCGAAGCTCGCAGATATCCTTGAATTCCAGCGTTAACTGTGTTGGTCGTATCAGTGAGGCCGATCCAAACATTTGCGAGCTGATTATTTTTTTGGGAATAAATGTATGACAGATCAAACTGAGCCCCACCGATAAGTTCAGCTCGCTGAAGAGTGTTTGCATCCATCACACTCAGCTTCACATATCCCATTTCAACTTCGGATTTATCCAGGTTTCGCAGCGGGAAAATCAATAGATCATCCCACACACAGTTCAGCATCTGTTTTTTCACAGTTGTCTGCTGCTTTTCGCCGAGTACTTCAACGTAAACGACAGGATCGGATGTTCCTGTAGAATCCTTCGGTACTAGATCCCGAGCTTCAATGACATGGACCTGAATCATGTAATCACCAGACTTGATTTCAATGCTCTTCAATTCTTTTTCCAGTTCGGCCAGTTTCTTTGCACGCTCTTCTTCTTCGGCCTTTAACTGTTCATCGCTTTTCTTTTCCTTGACTCCTTCATCGAAATCAGCACCGTCGTCGTTTCCAGAGTCATAATCCTGATCTGGGGTGCCGATGTTCAAAGTCTGTTTCATCATCGTGAAGACGGACTTGTCTTTCTTTTTTTCTGCAATGCTTCGGGCATCGGGGCTGTAGGTCCACAGCAAAGACAAAGATAGAGTACCGCGGTCTTTTTTGTCCTTCTTGCCTCGTCGGTCTCCCAGTTCCACGGTAATGTTTTTCTCTTGATTAGGCACCAAATCCCGCAACGAAACATCAGCGCGACCCATGAAATCGTTGATGGTCGTGTCAAAATCATCCACAACCAACGTCAACGTTTCGTTCACATCGGTCAAGAAAAAGCCGAACTAGAAGCAAGAAAACACAAAGTCACCATCAACGAAAGTAACGGTCTATGCCACGCACGCACCAACCTTTTCATTCCATTGGGGCTTCAGAGTTTTGTCTTTCTTGGACGATTCATGCTTCTGGCCGGCGCAGGACAGCTTCACGAGCGGATCACTGGTTTCGTCGTTGTCCATGGCCAACAAATCTTTGCCAGATTTCAAATTGACGTAAAGAAGATTGGGGGGCTCGTTGCTGACTGGCGAACTAGCTGCAGGCTTTCCTGAAGCAGCAACGCCAGGCGCAGCAGCAGCAGGAGGAGGAGCAAGATCGCGAATGATCACATGCAGCTCGCCTGTCGCGTCCTTCTTCATCTTATCATGGCGCTTCAGCTGGTACCAATTGTCCAACTACAACAGAATCACAAAGAGCAAATATAAGTACAGCGTGAGATCTACGATGATTTAGAGCTTGATGGTAAACATACCGGTTGTCTGAGGCTCGAGAACAGTGTAGTAGGGATATCAACCACACCGAGCGCATCATCACTTGAAAACAAGCCGTCAGAATCCAACAACACAAGGCGCAGCGTGGTCGCGAGTCGGAGGTCGAATCGGTCGCCAATGACAAACTCCTCGTTCCACTGAGGCGCGAGCGTCTTCTTGAGCACCTTAGTCTTGAACGTTCCTGCAGCTGCGATGACGTTTCCACGCGAATCAAGCAGCGTCATGGTCACGAATGGGTCGCTGAAGCCATTGCTGTCGGCGGCCAAGATGCCGCGCGCCTCGGCGATCGTCACGAGCATGCCGGACGACGACATGGCGGCTAGCGGCTACTGGGGCGAGGGCGGAGCGGAAATGAGCAGACAGTCGCTCTCTCGCGGCGCTTCCGCTTCAGCCGTTTCCTTCCTCTTCGACGCGGCGGTCGTTTCCACAGATGCGGGGCCGGGCGACGATTTGGAAGTGGGCGGGGGAGACTGATTCACTCACGTGTACCCACCCATACCGGTATCTGTCCGAAAATAAGGTATTTTGGTACGCTTGATTAGGACGAAAGTTCAATGGAAAGTCATGTTGGGCCAATCGGCGCACCGGATTGGGAAACATCCAGTGCAAAATCGTCAAGTAGAAGCTCGATAGGTCCGAATAAATTGCTAAACAATAAGTTCAAGTGGCGTGGAAAGATGAGACATGGGTTTAATTGCTAAAATACTCTTTGAAGCATACAAAATGACAGTCACAATAGTGACTGATCAGAGATAGGTGCCAAATACGGGATTGCAAATTACGTTCGCAGCGCTGACGGTACTGCGCAAAAGAGCTCATGATGCACTTGGATCGGGCCTTGACCGCGCTCTATGCTCGAGATCCTGCGGTGAAGGCCGTGGTGGCAGCCACAGGCGGAGGCTCATCCGCGGCCGAGCTGCTCTTCCGCCCCGGCAGCTCGTCCACCATGCTTCAGTTCTCAATCCCCTACGCGCGCGCAAGTCTCCAGCATTTCGTCCGCGGCAGTCCGCCTCCGACGACGACTAACGGACTTGCGCCCTCGTTCTGCTCTCGCGAGATGGCAGAGTACATGGCACGCGCTGCTTGGAGCGAGGCGCTTGCTGTCACACGCGAGGATGATGAGGCAGTTGACGCGCATACAGTGTCCAAGGCGCTGCAGCGGTTCCGCACAGTCATGGGTGTCGGGTGCACGGCTGCTCTCGCGACGACGTACGAGAAGAAAGGCCCGCACCACTGCTTCCTGTCAATCTGCAGTACAGAGGTGGTGTTTTCTACTGCGGCTACTGAGTATCTGCGGCAACGGTGCCAAACGTACCACGTTACACTGGACAAGACGCTACGACGCACGCGCAATGGTACGATCAGTCTCACATGCTTGATATCTGATGCAGCAACTGACATGTATTTGTGCCGCTTGTTAGAAGAAGATCGCATCGTGAGTCAATGGCTTGTGTATGCACTTGCAAACACAGCGCAAGTGGATCCAGAGAGCTGCAGTGCACTGCGAGAGGAGATCATGCGTCAGCTGCACGGCCCAGATGACTCGATTCTGCTACTGGATGAGCCGCATTCTGTCTCACTGGACGAATCTGACCCGCTCGCTCTTCTTGCGATTGCTAAGAACCAATTGAGCAGCGTGTTCTTCGCGCCCGTCGCTCAAGGCGGCAGGCTGACAACTTCTGTTGTGCAGGACTTTGAACTCCAAGGACTCATTCTCCCGGGCTCGTTCAATCCGCTGCACAAGGGCCACACAGAGCTGGCCTTGGCTGCCCAGCGGTTCATGAAGCGCACGACAGGAGTCGAGTCAGCCGTCGCCTTTGAGATCGCCGTCGCAAACGCCGACAAGGGAACGATCACGTCGTCTACGATCAAGGAACGTCTGGGTCAGTTTGCTGACCAGTCGTCGCCCCTGGGACGATGGCCTGTAATCGTTTCGAATGCCACGCTGTTCACCCAAAAGGCGCAACTGTTCCGCGGCTGCACTTTCATCATCGGTGCCGACACCGCCGTGCGCATTGTGGACAAGAAGTACTACGACATGGACGAGCATCGGATGATCCTGACACTACACGAGATGTCTCAGCGGGATTGCCGCTTCCTGGTGGCTGGGCGGTTTGATGACAAGGTCAGCAATCGGTACATCAGCGCTCGCGAGGTCCTGGCCACCAGCATTCCAGCCGTACTGAAGCACATGTTCCTGGTGCTGGATGAGTCTGAGTTCCGCAATGATTTGTCGTCCACACAGATTCGCAACCAGATGAACGCAGTGACTTGAAGAGCCATTTGCTCATGCCAATCAGAAGTTTCTCTTGAAAGGTCGTGGTGGCGAAACGTATAGTGTATAACGTATATCGTGATTATTTGCTTTTCCGGCTATACACTGTCCGGAAAGTTCCAGAAGTCTAGTGGACCAGTACACTATTTTTAGCGTCGATTATACAGTACTGAACCGAGATCGTACGGGTCCAATAGCTTGTGTTGGTTTGGTTTAACCATCACTCCTGCAGTTGCAGGCACTTAAGGTTTTTCCTGAACGAGGTTTTTCTTTGGCGCCCCGCCGGAAGCAATCTTGGCGCATTCGGCAACCCAAAGGGCAACCAGCAAGGGAAAGCAGCATGGCGCAATACGGCAAGGCCACGTACTGGGACGAGCGCTACACCAAGTGAGTGCATGGATGTGCTACGGCGTGCGTATGCAGCGCTGGGTCTGCGGCTGCGCTTGCGCTGTGCTTTAGAGTCGAATAGAAAGCTGACGAACACATGACGCTGCTATGTAGGGACTCGGAGCAATTCGATTGGTACCAGCGCTATGGCGGATTGAAGGAAATCATGACGCAGTACGTGAAGAAGACAGACCAAGTGCTGATGATTGGCGCTGGGAACTCGCGTCTGTCAGAGGAGATGGTCAATGACGGATACCAGAAGATCATGAACATCGACATCTCGGACGTCGTGATCAAGCAGATGACCACCAAGTACGAGGACCGCATCGAGTCTCTGCAGTGGCAGAAGATGAACGTCTGCTCGCTAGAGTTTGCCGACGAGACGTACGACTCGGTAGTGGATAAAGGCACGCTGGACTCGATCCTGTGCGGCGAAGGCTCGACTGCCAACGTTGCGAAGATGTGCCAAGAGATCTACCGCGTGCTCAAGCCCAACGGCGTGTACTTCATCGTATCATACGGCGTACCGGACAACCGATTGAGCTACCTCGAGAACAAGGAGCTACAGTGGAAGGTCACGGTTCACACTGTACCCAAGCCCACCGTGAGCACAGTGCAAGTGACCGAAGCGGACGCGAATGCAGTCCACTACCTGTATGTCTGCCAAAAGGGAATCAAGTCGGAGTAGGCGCATGATACAGGAAGAGAGAAGGGGAGTGAGAGAATAATCTATGCATTGCTCTGCAGCTGTGGGGCCTTGGTAAACATGAAGCGCTTTGTTGTCTTCAGGTCTCCATGCGACCGTCGCGTCTGTTCACGCCCAAGCGTCTCTTCGCATGTGAACAGCAGTTATGATTGTTATGGGGTCCACACTACTTACGCATCGAGTCCATAGCCTGCCTTCTGGGGCTTCAAGTGCATATCCTAACCGACTGCGCTGCTCAGGATTCATCCGATGTTCAGGCTTTAGAAAGTGCAGCTCATCTTTTCTTCGGTCGACCGTCCTTCCGTCGCTGTGCAGACGGGGATGTCTTGTTTCCTGTTGCTGCATCAGTCGTGATGCCTAGTCGGCTCCGAGAGGCGCTGGAACTCATACTATTGCTGCCTTTGCTGCTACTCGTGGCGTCTGGGTACGTGCCTTTGACGTTAAATGTCCACTGCATTTCCTCCGTAAGAATGATCAGCTGACCCGCTTGCATCTTGCCATAGCCCATAGGTGTGAATGAGACCACAAATGCCTGACCAGCATCGCTTCCGTACGGGGGAAGTATGCCTTCTGGTGGATATACCGTGAACGAACTTGATGATCCGGCTGAAAATTCAGCTGAGAACGGAGCCACGTGACGGAATTGGTTGCGCAACTGGAAAGTGATGCTCGAAGTCTGGTGCAGCGAGGACTCGATCGAGAGAAGATCGTCTATCGATGGATCGCTGACCTCCAAAACGACTTCAAAGCGCCATTGGCCTCCGCTCTGCTTCTTGATGATCATGTAAATGGAGCCACGATACGGTCGAAGTGGATCGAAGCGCACCTGATACGGCAGCACAATTTGCCCTCGGGAACTGTCTGGCTGTAGCGGTGTAACTGTCAGAGCTCTTTCCATTGCAACAGAGGTTGCTAGTGAACCAAATCTCTCAGGTAAAATCTCCCATTCAACTGTGAAAGTCTCGTTCTCCAAACGCAGATCTGGTGGAACAGCGAGTAATTCGCACGAGATTTTCTTCTCCATTGTCTCACGCGCCTGACACGCAAATATGAATGACTTTGGATGCAAAGGTGCTTCAGCTACACCATGGATCGGGTAACGCCATTCAAGCTCCCCGTATTCCTCGTGCCCGTTGATGATGATCTCTGCTTGCGCATCGCACACATACTGCGGCATGAACGAAATTGGTACCTGCAAGTGTCCAAAGCTTTCCAGTTGAACCTGGTTTTTCTTCAGCAAAATCGCGAATACGTTGTCTCCGGAAGCTGATTTTCCCCTCACACGACCTGCAGCCACATCCGATTTCAGCACAAGCTTGATATCAACACGCAATGTATCGGCAAATGGGTTCTTGAACGTAAACAGTGTCGACACCGCCTCATTCACCTTGGCTGCGACCAAGATTGGCTTCATCACACTCGGTGGCTTGCCACGACCCTTGAGTACGAATTCCCAATCGCTCACTGCGTTTGGCTCGAAGAAAACCACCTTTGTGGACTCGAAATCCGAGAGTGACGATGGCGTGTATTCGACTATAGCAGTCGATTGACCAAATGGTAATAAGTGAATCACGTGCTGAGAGTGCTGTTGTGCTTTGCTGGAGACCGATTTTCCTTTACTGTTGCTGCTCCCGACCGGCGATTCCTGTGGATTGCCTTTGATGGAGAAGTTGCGCATGTTTGTGATGGCGTACTGCAAGAAAAGCTCCTTTTCACTTGGGTTTTGAAGCAAGATTGGCTGAGCGCACACATCTCCGACTGCGCAACACATGTCTGCAAGCTCCTGCGCTGGTGCTGGTTCAGCCGAAAGCAACAGTCTATACCAAAATTGCCCAATCTCGTCGTTGGCAAACAAGATCGCGCCTTCGTCTTGTGTGATTATCATCTTCCCATCGCTTGTAGCCCTCATCGTGACAAGCAGGGGTGAAAACGCAAGCTCGTAAACACCTGAGGCAAAGGCTTCTAACGTGAAAGTTTCTGGTCCCAGTAAGCCGTCTCCCTTGAGCTCAATAGTGAACGTAACGGCGTGATCTAAAGGGTTTGTCAAACTGATCTCTACCGCGATAGCACTTCGCACAACAGCACGCATTTCCAGAGTTGATTCTGGTTCTGGAGGGCTCACGTTTGCTTCAATCGTGTACCAAATATACTCGTTTGTTTGCAGATTCGTAAACGTGATCGAGCCAAAGTAAGTGCCGCTAACCAATGGACTAAATGTCAGTGGGTACTTGCCGGTCGAGTTCGCATGCGGGACTGTGACATTGGGGGCCCCAACGACGTCGCGAAGGTCCGACTCGACCTTAAAATTTTGCACGCCAGGAGGATCAGTCTTGAAGCTCATGACGTCAAACTCGTGTAAAATGCTCGTGCGTGCCTGGCATGACAACACAACATGGTCTTGTGCGAGTGGATCTTCGCCAATTCCACTGAGTTCGAACTCAAATTGCTGCTGTGTGGCCGGATTTACGAGTACGAAACTCGTCTTTTCCTGTGAAATCCATTTCGGAGTGAAAGTGAGTGGATAACTAGCTGTTTTCTTTGCAGGCACCTGCAGCGAACTTGGGCCAGAGAACATTGACGGTATAGCGCTATTATGACCATACGATGCTCTAAGCACCCACGCTGAATCTGATGGATTCGCCAAAGGAATTTCCTGCACAATACTATGCCGTGCAGGTGCTGCAAATTCCAGCAGCGTTTTCACATTCGGCTCCCGGACTTTAGCTACGAGTTCATACACACGGAGGTCGCAGCTACCACACACTGTGTGGTGCGATCGAAGAAGCAGTTTGCAGCTGTATAAGCCCGCTCCTTTCGGCTGGAAATCGATCACTACAGCGTTTGGAGACGGTGTGGCCGTGTTAAGTGTGCGTACTGGCCCCAAACGTGCTTGACTGCCTTTGCTAGCCCCCATTTTGCTTGATGTTGACAAAGACATCGTCGTAACAGCCAAATCGGAACCAGAGCTATCTGTTCGAGCGGTCAAAGAGGGTCCATCTCCGTTTGCTGAGCTCAAAAGCCCATTTTTACTGCCCCCTGAGGACTTCATCGCACTGGCGGCTGCGCTTACAATCAGTTCGGGGTGGATCGACGCAAAAAAGGGTGAATTGAATTCAACTTGGAAGCTCTTGTGGTGCGAATCTTCACACTTCTTGAGCCCTTCCTTCAACTTCGTCTTAAAAAAGCCATTCGACCGCTCTACTAAGCTGACGAGTGCACGAGTAAGCAGCGGATTCTTAGCAGGTACGACCAACTCACGAAGGAAGTGAAAGCGATTGGCGCTTCCCGGTAACATTGATGATTCACATTCAAACTCCAATGTCTCGAGACTGAGTGGTAAGTGAGCAACAGCATGGATCTCGTACATGAATTCGCCAATTTTCTCGTCCAAAAACAGCAGTTGGCATTTGTAGTTCCCAGCAACAAGTGGAAGAAATTCCAGTTTGACGATGCTCGAACTTTGGTTGCGAATATTTACGACACCGTTGTTCGAATTAGACATGTTCTCTTTTCCGCTGGTGCTAGATGATGAAGTGCTGTTCGTGGCTCCAAATTCAGGCAGAAAAAACGGTTGTTGTGAAACGAGGCACCAGGTGAAATCGGTAGCACCATCGCGTGGTTTTCCTGTCTGTTGCAGCTGTTGTTGTGTCGGCTGTGGCTGCTGCAGGAGTTTTTTTGAGCCATCAGACGGTTGGTTGCTAGCATCCTTCATGTCTTTTCGTACGTTTGAGGTGCGACGATCTAGATTCTTGGCGCCTAGGGCTCCTAGGATAGTATCTGTTGAAGGTGAGGCAGCCGTTCCTTGGAGTAGCAACCCACTTCCGGTGGCAGGAATAAGCTGCTGCGTCATTGTCAACCTATAGCTTGCGTTGGCAGGGAATTGGTTTTCAATCACGATTTCTTCCAGTTTGCGCTCGTAAGTATTAGTTTCGATTTGGATAATTCGCACGGGCTTTCGTGAAATGATATTCGATTCCAGTAAGAAGACCATGGTAGCACCCGACGAGGACCCCAAGGACGAGCCTTGGTTGTCACGCACCGACTGAAACACGAGCCGTGCTGTCACCTTGCGAGAGAATCGCGGACGAAAGGTCACAACAAACGCGATGGTCTTCCCTGGCTCTAGAATTATCTGATTCGACTCTATACTGAATGCACTGCTCATAGATGCATCCATATTGCCAGTGCCGGCATCAGTGTCATCTAGGAAGACCTGATACTGTAACACTTTGCTGCTCGGGTTCTTCAGCTCAATACTCTTCTCCATGACCTGCCCAAGTGTGCCCTTGAACTCGATCGTGGCTTTGGGGATAAACTGAGGCAGGATTTGGTGCAAATGCACCAGCAACAGCACCATCTCGCGCGCATTCATTCGTACCAAGAATGTTGCAGGATCGATGCCAAAATCCACTCCAAAAGTGGCCAGTGTCTGCAGCAGGACTCGAGCATTGTGTTGCAATTGAGCCGTGCTTCGTTGCTGCCGCGTCGCTACTAAGTGCCGCTCAATCGCAAAGCAGTTGTAGTCGGTCATTTCAGTGGATAAAGTTGGAATATGTGCCATGAGAAGATGAAACAAGAACCTGCTATCCTGTAAATCTTGCTGCACATGCAAAAGGTACGAGTCTGGAATCGTCCCCACGGTAGTTGTCGTTCCATCATCTGCTGGCACTGCATTATGTGCAGATTGAAGAACTTGAGGTCGCACATTGTCGCAGATCCACTGAAGCAGAACCATTTCAGCCTCGCTATAGACATTGCTGCCTTGACACGCTCGAACAATCCTCTCCTCGGCCTTGGCGGCAGCAGAATTCTGGTAGTACGTCTTGCTTGTGATACGATATAACAGGAAGCACTTGAGCACCTGATACAAGATTTTCATCCACGCAGCAGCACTGATGGAATGCCATTCTTTCTCAAGCGCATGACGTCGCTGGAGAAACGTCATTGACACCAGAGCAGGCGACGACAGCAAACTCGGATCTGTACGCGGATCTTCGCACGCTCGGATGTAAAGAGCCTGCGTGAGCAAATGCTCAGGGCACACATCGTGCAGCATAGCCCCGTAGGACTTCAGGAACTTGATCAGCTCATTGTACTGTGTGGTGTACATACTCA
Source organism: Elongisporangium prolatum (assembly GCA_023335875.1). NCBI lineage: Eukaryota > Oomycota > Peronosporomycetes > Pythiales > Pythiaceae > Elongisporangium > Elongisporangium prolatum. Next base: position 65,325 of record JAADVW010000047.1, on the reverse strand, counting down.
GTAGATCCTTCTTTGTCGGGGATGCCGAGTTCTGGTTGCTACCGCCTGACTTGTTCGACTTGTTCCCAGCCGAGGAGCTTGAAGCTGGCGACGCCATTGTCGGCAGTCCGCCGTTGGATCTTTTCAAACACAGCATGTCGAGCAATTCGTAAACAGGCTTGCCAAACGAATCGGAAAAGTCCTCCGGGAATCGCACCACGGGCGTTCGCAGGAACTGCGTATTGAGATACTGCATCACAAATTGGATCTCCCGGTTGCAAAAAGGCTGGGAAGCCAGGTTGGCGCCAGCGACACCTACTGGAGCGATTGTATCGTCAGTATTTAAGGCAAACGCGTCGATCTCAACGAATCCGTTTGCGGCTGGAAGAGAATGCACCGAGTCAGTAACCCCAGGAGACGGTTGAATCGAGTTTTGTTTGGTCATTTCGGCAGCCGCCTGCTTGGCAGAAAGCAAATAGATAGGGAATCGATTCGAGACGTGCGAGTAGAAGCAGAATGCGGCTTCATCAGCACTCTTGCCGGTCTCTTGGGTCGTGTCCACATCAACGCCATGCATTTGCAGGAATGAGTAGTTGGTCAGAACGCAATTTTCCGAGCATCCAGCGATCGAGAGGTAAAATGCATTGCCTTCAGTATCGAAAAACTCGATCCGAGCGTTAAAACCCACGCTCTTTTTGCTTGTAAAACGCACTTCCACGGGCAATTTGGGGCACGCCATGCTTAGAATCTTGCCCTTGGGGAAGTGTAACGAGATCGGTGCCTTTGAAAGATCCAGTGGTAGTCGATACGTGAGCTCCAAGTGGTCGTATCCGGTGCTTTGGACAAAGAATCTGGCCACGGAAGTAATTCCCAGAGGCACAGTCGGCAGAACGAGGCGGTTCTCACTGAACGAAAGGTGCGGGTGGATGCCTTCGCCACGTACACTCAGATTGATGTAGAACAGGTCGTCCACCAGTAGCGGGATCTCATCATGAACGTATGCGGCTGCATCAATCGGCAAAAAGCTCACACGGATCTTCACTTCTTCGCCTGGAGCCAATTCGCCCTTCTCCGGAGCGAGATGGAAGATCACAGTGGACGCAGATGTCGTGGCTGCCATGCGTTTGGTCTGCGTGATGGTCAGCTGCGGCTGTCTGAGCTGCGTCGTGTCCACCTGCCACTTCATAGGCGCAGTGTCGTTGTTCGTGAGACTAAGCTGCTTGGTGTATGGCACTTTGCGGATGCCTTCGCGTGTGATAACGCACCGATGGAAGTCAAGTACAGCGCTGGAAAAGAGCAGTCTGGGCAGGATCGCAGTGGCTGTGACCATGGCTGTGATTGATTCCGGTCGAGCGACGCCTTTGCCATTCGTCACGCCTACAAACTGGATCGGCAGGACACAAGAATGCTCTCCGGGCCTCACAGGCGTGAACATCAAATGGAACGACACTGTCGTATTGGCGGGGACGAAGATATTCCACTTTGAACACAAGGAATCGGGCTCGATATCGCGAGTAGATGCCGACGAAGTGAGCCTTGGAGGGCGTTCCACTCGACTGGCTTGATCAGAGGAGTCCATTATTGGCACGAAAATACTGCTGGCGTCGTCCAAATGCGCCAGAAGCTTGGGTGGGATCACGAGAGCGAATTCGTCAGAGGGCATTGCGCTCAGATCAAGCACGAGACATGCTGGAATCGTACTGTGATTTTCCAGAGATACGACACGAGGCACCGAGACACCGATCGTAATGTTTCCAAAGCCGATGACGCCAGTAGGAGAGAGATGGACGTCTGGGATCAGTACCAAGGCGTGGATGGGAATGCGGAGAGCACGGCCACCTCGAATTTGAATACTAACAGCCACGTTGCCATCAAGAGAGATCGGCTGATGCGGAACCAACTTGACCATGACATCAACAGATTCCTGAGACGCTATCTTGCCTACCGTGGACGAAAGCGAGATCTCCACTGCAGAGCTTGGCGACGATGGCGACGAAGACTCGATACTGGCGTAATATATAACGTTTCCGCCTGAATAGAAACCGGCGTCGCTAGGATTCGTGAGAGTGAGCTTCATTTCCTTTGTCATGCCGACTGAAATGGTCCCGAAATCGATTTTCTTATCCTTAACGGCCACTTTCGATTCAAACACGAGCGCTTGGCAGCGGAATGGCACGGGTCTTCCGCCAGTGATATCCAACTGGAAGTCGTTTATTACGAGCGATCCTCCAGGGCGGCCGGGAGCTGCGATCACTTGGTAAAGAGGTGATGCGCCTGAGGCCGGAGCTGTCGAGACTCCAAGTGGCGTGAACATGACTTGGCATGTAAATGTAGAAGCGGGCTCGAGCGCTCCACTGGCCGGGAGAATCTCGAAAGCCGGTTTGTTGCCTGACCCAGCGGAGACTGTGGTTGAATTCACCGCTTTCTCGATTGTTGACGCCGTGCTTTTGGCCGAATCAGTTCTAGGTCCAATAATTGCTGGTGGCTTGAGCAGATTCCAGCGAAATGGAGCGGTGGAATCGCTGGTATTCACAAGAGTGACATCCAAACACATGGACGCACTCAGATCGACTGACATGAATTCAAACTTGAGGTCATGAGGTGCCAGCTCCACCATGATCGGGGCCACCTCCGCTACGATCGTGACTTGTCGCGTGTGAATGCCGTTGATTGTGAACGTGAGTTGCTTCTGGAAGAACTGTTCAGTGGGAGACATGAACACCAAATCAAAGCCTGCCATCGAGCGAGGCGGAATGACCTGCGAATTCAACGATGTCTTGGCAGCCAACTCACTCAATCCGCTCTCGTCATGAAGCTGCAGAGTCACGAGCACGTGTTGAGGCAGATTGTTTTGCACCCCCAGACTCTTCCTGCCTACTCCGTTGACGCTCAATCTCCCAAAGTTGAGTGTTTTCGGCCCCGCCATGACCTGTTCCAGTTGGTCAAAGTCGAGTGTCTTGGAGCAGTCTGCGATCTCGGCCTGTGTCGCAGGATAAGGCTTGAATTTCTTCTTGATCAGTTTGTTTTCGTCAAAGAAAGTCTTCGTCTTCATTCCAGCGTTACTGCCGGTTGCTTCGCTCAGCCAGAGCGGATCGCTTTGCCGCTTGAGCTCTGACGGGAGTCGAAGATCGCGAGGCATGACACTGCTCTGTGGCTCCATACCAAGATCACAGTCAACGCCTTTCGAGTCATCGCTCACTCTTCGCGTGGTGGCAATGTCCTGCTTCAAGCCCAAAGCTGATCGCTTTCTGTTTTTCTCCTCACGTTGCACGCGACAGGATGCGAGGTATTCATTGTAGCCCTCACGATGGTCTGCTCGCTTGGCCAGCTCCTTGACGCAGTACGTGAGATGCGTGTTGTTTGTGCCCTGGAACTCGTACTCGTCCATGGCTGCAGTGCCGTTCAAACCAGCGAGTTCGTACGGCGGCATGCGATTGAACTTGCTATTGAGACTTCCTTTTGTCTTCTTGGCTTCGCTAGGGAGTAGAAACTTGAATTTAGGCTGGAAATCCTGCGGTAAGGCTTGAATGCCCCCCACAATCTCACGGTTCTTGCGCTCGCCCACAGCCATAGCACGCCCCTTCACGTGGATCGGCATAGTGAGAATCTCATTATTGATTATCAGCTGCAGTGTACTGGTAAATGAGCCCAGTTGGGTCGGCGTGAAGCTTACAATCAAGCTCTGGGACTGCAGCACGTTAAGACGACTGGCGCTGGGCTTGGTCGAGAAATGCGCAGTCTTGGGGATCTTGAAGCTAACGGGCAATCCAGAGACGTTCTTGAGCGACACCAGCATATCCACGCGGTCCTGGCTGTACGTGTCCCCAAAGTCCACGACAACTCCAGAGGGTGAAAGCTCTAGCTTTGGCAAAAAGGTCTTTCCTGATACTTCAAACGTCAGGTTCTGCGCCTGAATATCGCCACAATGAATGGACACGAACGCTGAGAGCAACGTCGGCGGAGGACACAGCGTCTCCATACTTCCTTCCTCCTTGTTATTGTTGTTGCTGCTCTGGTCGTCGCTCTCTCGACATCGCCGTGCCTCCATCTCTTGCAAGGCGTCGTACTCAATGCGCCGAGGCTGGAACTTGAATGAGACCAGCGTCTCTGCGAATGGATCCACGCGACCTTCAGTAGGAGATACTTGAAGTTCTTTGCGCCGCTCGTAGACCTCGCGGTCTTCTTCGCCTGTCATTGCGCTGCCGCTGGCATTAGTAGATCCAGAATTAGCTTTGGAGCCAGCGAAATTGAGTGACGTCTTGAACAGCAGCGGCTGCGGGCCGTTGTTGCGCAACACGGTCTCGATCGTCTTGGTTTCTCCAGCAAAGAGCGACCCAAAGAAGAGCGACTGCACGGGCGTGAGTCCGTTGCGCATCAGCAGCTCGACGTTGTGCTCTACTATCTTGCTGCAAACGTCCACGAGCTTCTCGTGTTGATAGCTCTCTTCTCGCTTGCGACTAAACTCCACCGAGGCCTCTTCTGGTAGCTGTTCTCGTATCCGGACACGAAGAATGCTGCGGAAGCTGCCAAGCTCCTTGCCCACGAGCTCGACCTTGATCTTGGTGCTTTCGTGCGGAGCCAGAGAGCCGTCCAAGGGCGAGACAGACAGCGCGTTCTCAACCGGCTGGTCGCTGGCGTCCAGCACCTCGATAACAAACTGCCCGTTGCGAAAGCCGCTGTTCCGCAGCGTCACGTAGACTGCAGCTCGTCGACCAAGCACCACGAGTCCTAAGTCGCACAGACTCGGCTCCACTTCGACAATTGGCCTCGCTCGCCGCGCAATACAAGGCACCTGGATCACCGACTGGTCCTCGCCTTTGATCTGCAGCGCATCGTGCACCATCGCACTTAAGCCATCAGGAGGTGTCTGGCCAGTGCGCTGCTCGAACGTGATCTCGTACTTGACGCTGAGACCTGGAGGGATCTTGATGGTCGGATTGCTTGTGCGCGCAAGGTCCTGGTTCTGATACAAAACCTGGAACGGAGACGTTTGAGCAGGCGGCACGAGTCGATAGCGCAGAATCCGATCACTCGTATTGCGCACTGCAAACGCTGCTAAGTAGCACGTATCCGGTTCGAACGAGTCAAACTCGATCGCGGCCGGTGCGAATTGCAAAGCCGATGTCACGCGCATCCCTGCCGGTGTCGTTGGCCGCATTCCAAAGCACACACGAGAGTTCAAGACGCTCAATGGGGTGGCGTCGTTTCGAGACCAAGCGAAACCGGTATTTAGTTTAAATCTAATCCGAGCTATGCGAGTACAGATTGCGAAGCTGCACGAGTTGAATGAGTCGCGAGTCGCAGTAAGCCAAGCAGCACAAGGCGATCGACCTACCAGACCCAGCTCCTTGGCCGACGCCTGCTCGAGATGACGCAGACTGTCCTTCAGTGTGCGCTCTTGTTTCGTGACGCTGTCACGCAGACCTGGCAGTTCCGTCGCCAGCGCTTGGCCATCGTTGTACACGGTCCTGACCCGCCCAAGCTCATTCTCGAGTCTCGCCACGTGCTCTTTCTGCTGCTGGATCGCATCCTGCCGCAAGTCCACAGCCGTGAGGCTCTGCGCTCAACACAAACAGGTTGGCCAACGCATCGCACCTTTTTGCGCTTGCGATAGCGTCTGGAGGACTCCTGCGCGCGTAGCTGCCTCTTCAGCTCGCTCAGCGCGTTGTCTGACAATTCCTCAATGGCCGATGCTTCGGGCCGTGAAGTCTGATCACTAGAACTAGACATCCACGTCACCTCTGTGTGTGATCAAGCGTTGACACCGAGCCAAACCTGTATGTCACTGGATGCTGCGGATCTCCATCGTCGCTCTCGCACAGCAGCGACAGGATCTCCGCCATCATGGCGTGGTCACTGCCGTGTGACGCTGTGCTGGACGCATTGGCGGATTCCATCGAGATACGAGTCGTCGCAGTAGCATCGCTAAAAAGCCGATTTCAGGGACCGGGCGGGAGATGACCCACTGGTCTCAGACGGCCAGCTTTTCTGTTTCGCGTACGCATGGCCTTGGGTCGTTAACGACGACATCGGGATGGGGGCCAAGACCACAGAGCGTTGGAACAATCGGTCTGTGAGTGGTGAGGAAGAGGCCTGGGCGTCTGCGTTTGCGTGGTCGGATGCAATGCGTCGCAGCCCTTGCGCCATCTTCTTGAGCGTCAACGATTCGTTCTTTGCGACAGGAGCCTCGTTTTCACTAAAGGAATTCCGCCGCCGCCATTTAAACAAGCGATTCGGTGGCTCGAGCGCCTGGCTCGGAGCACTGCGTGTTCTCTTCACGGATTGTCGCGCACGTCTGGCTGGCTTGATCACAGGTGGCGGCGTGACGTCGGGATCAAGCGAGGACTCGATATAGTCGATCACTGGAATCGGCCGTGAAATGGTTGGGCGGCCTGGCTGCACAAACTCGTGCCGATGGGTCATGGCCAGGAGATCAGAGCGCATGACATGCAGCACTTTGAGCAGTTCTCGCTGTGAGACTTCCAAATTATTCATTTGCTCCACAGGTGAGCGCGATGGTGTGGGAGCAGACGCTGAGACAGTGACGTTTTCTTGAGACTTGTAAGAGCGGGCCGAGCTTTCGTTAGGGCAAGTCATCATCTCTTGTCTTATAGGTCCATGCTCTCGGAACACTGTGAGATCACGCTTGAGATTCGTTCCAATGCCAAACATGATCGAGTCGTCTTCCCTGTCTGGGTTAATCGCCTGCGTAACTATGGCTGCTGCTGTGGCCACAGTGATCGGATCGACTTGCTCAGCATACACAGAGCGCACGGACTGAAGCAGAGGGCACCCTACGCCGAGCGCTTCGTTGTTCTGCATTGTGTGGAGCAGCATCCGCTCGAGAACGCGCTTGCGATCTTCCGGATGACGTAGCAAGATAGACTGGAACTCTCTGCGCCGCAGAACACACATCTCGACATACGTGATGGCGCGTGCATTGGACGTGCGAGGGTAGTTGGTCAGCAGCGCGAGCTCTCCGAAGCTCTGGCCTCGACCCATGGACAGCAAGAACTTGCTGTACTCGTCTTCGCTGTCTAGACTGCTCGATCTGGGACCCTGCTCGGAGCGCGTCTCGTGCTCGTCTTTGCGCATTTCGATGATGGTTCGGGTCTCACTTTCGCCCTTTTCACTGGGTTTTCGGCTCTCATGGCCATCGGAATCGGTCGTGTCGATGATCTCTTCGTTGAACAGGCAGACTGTGGCGTGCTCGACGCTGTCATCTCCGCGAATCATCTCGCAAATGCCTCGATTGATGATGTAGTACTCGTCGCCGACTTCGCCGCGACGTAGAATGTAATCGTCTGGCAGATAGACGCGTACTTGGATCTGCAGGACGATCTGCTTGAGGAAATCCGGCGAGCTGTCATGCCAGAACGGGATCTGCATCACCACTTCCATGTACTTGAACAAAACGACCTCAAGCTCCAGCGTGTGCGTCAGTTCCTTGGAAAAATGAATCAGTTGGCCGTCCAGCGACTCGTACTCGCGCCATAAGTGCTCATAGTATTGATGAATGCGCTCGCGCAGCAGCACTGGCAGCTGCATCTTGGTCATGACTGCAAACACGCTCTCCATCTTGCGCTGGTAATTGGTCGAGTTGGCGTTGAAATTCGAGACCAGAATGGCCACGTGGCCAAAGACCACAGCGAGAACCACAGAGCCGACAAGCACTGCCATGGCAGCGAACAGGTTCTGCTCCAGTGTGTCTGTGGTCAGTCCTTGACCATGCAGCAACTGCAGCGCATCGTAGAAGCTCGAGGCGTACGCATCGAGATCATTCCCGACATCCTGCAGCGCGGTCGCAGGACTCGCAAGCACTTTCCAGATGCAAGCCATGTAGTGCGCCAACAGCATGATGAGCACGAGGATCCACATGATGCGCAGCAGATGCGAGTGGCGCGAGTAGAGCAGCCAGGCTGCAATCCCCTTGGTCGACAGGCGAGCGCGAGCTGTCATGAGCACGTGGATGATCCAGATCAAGTGTACGAAGCGCATCCAACGAAATGCGCCATCGCACAGGAACGCAATCCAGCCATGAAGCGCCACTTGCGTGTCTAGAATGAGGCTGGCAGTCTGAAAGGTCGAGAGCAAGTCGAGAAGGCTCCAGCCTGTGAGGTAGTTCCACAGGATAATCCTTCTGTCGGTCACCAGATCGCCCTGCTCATCAATGAACGCAGTGTTGAAATTCAAGGCGAGATCAATCAGAAGAACTGTCTGGACGGAGCAATCGATCCAATTGAGGGCCTCGATATAGTCGCCAGGGAATGCGAGCTTCATGGGCAGACGCAAGAGGTACAAGACCAGAACGACGAACACAATCGAGTGGCGCACGCAGGCTGTCATGGAATACGGCGACATGGGACACTGCAGATCGTTGCGCATGCGACGCATCATTCGCATTATTCTGCGTTTCCGCACTCTTCGGGCCTCCGCTTTCCTCTCGGCTTCGTCTTCGGGCGTGTCTGCATCGTGAACCGATTTGTCATCGGAGATCCGAAGCACTGGTGACATGAGCTCCGTCACGCTCACGCGCACGATGTGGTTCCGTGAGCTACTGAACGAGTTATTGTGCGATGCGCGTCTGGAAAAGGACTGGGCGGATGGCTTCCTGGCCGAGTTGACGGGCGCGTGCGGAACCAATTCGTCGATCTGGATCATGCTATTCTGGTGGGTTATTGTCCCAGTGAGCAGATCTCGCTTGGAGCCTGTCACGGGCATGGACTTGAGGCGCCGAAGCTGGAACCGCTCTATCATGGCTTCGTAGTGGTGGTTCTTAGTGGTCTCGTTGCGGTTGATATCCTCGTGCATGTGTTTCACAGTCTCAACGCTCAAGCGATGCAGGGCCAGGCGCGATAGCTCTTCTTGGTCCGAATGGCGCCGTCGCAGAGGCCGCTGCTGGCTCGGAGGCAGCGTCACTGATCGGCGCATCAGCTCCGCTGCCTTGGGCGTCAATCGGCGCGAGAACGGCACGACGACATCCATCTCCCGTGACGTACACAAAGTCTATTTGGAAGACTTGCGCGCATCAGTCAACCGACTTGGGGGTATTTTTACCTCGAACTAAAGCGAGTACTGCTGTGGTCTGCTCCAGGTCACAACTTCCAGACTCAAGCTTGAACTAGACACCGAGGACGACGCTGTAGGGATGTTCGTTCTGGCCTTACTTTTCAGGAATACGATCGCACGCTTTGTTACCCGCTATTTAAGGATACCCAGCAGCAGAAACGACCGGGCTGTTGTGTCCACTGATGCAGAATTCTGGTCTGTTCTGCCACAGTTGCTAAAGTTGGCTCGAGCTGAAGCGCAACGCCTGCAGTTTCCATTAGCACTGTTGCTATGCAGTCCATCCCACAAGAGACTCCACGGCACAGGAGCAAGCTATGGAGCATACTCTGCAGCCGCCGGACGTTCGCACTCGAGAGGTCATCCGAAGGCACTTGGACAAAGAAAACGAAGCCCCCGTGAAACGGCCTTCGCTGGTGTTGCGTACGACTGACGATCTCCCGTCTTACAGTCTTCAGCAAACACAAGCTGCGGACTCATGCGGACTCGCGATCTACGCCACACGAGCGACGCTTTCGTACTTCTCGCGGACGTTGCCCAACTCAGCCGATGATGCGCCCACAGAGACAAACCCTGTGAGGCCTTCGTCGAGACGAAGCTCAGTGTCTGTATTTCGACCACTAGTGGCTGCGGCCACAAAGTCGAACCTGCTGTCCCCGAAAACGGACGCATCGACAGAGCAGCATTTCGAAGCTATGGTGCAGCGTTTCCTGATCCGGCGACTGCCGTCGACACTCGCGCAGCCAACACCGGGACTAGAGCAGTTTACTGACAACGCGAATGACGTCCCTAAAGACTGCCCCGCGGCTGAAAAGGCGAGTCTTTCCCAGTGCGACCCGAAGCGACAGTCGCGTTCGGGGTCGTCTCTGCGGCACAAATCCTCAATTCACGCACAAACGTCAACCACGGAGCCCCCGCAGCTCGTAGCAGACACGTTGACTGGAGTACGTGCTTCACGTCGAGCTCGGTTTTCGCTATCCCGACTCGTGAAATCATGGCAACGCAAGCTGATTGCAAACGGTTGGCGCGCAGCAGTCCGGCTATCGGAGCCCATGTCACCTTCGTCCGTAGCTTGTCAAGCTCGAGATATCCTCCTGATCGCTGCCTTTACTTGGTACGTCACTTATATTCCGTTGCAACTCGGGTTCTCTCTGGACGATAGTTCGTGGCGAGCCTATGTAGAGATTCCGATCGAAGTACTGTTTATCGTGGACTTCTTGCTCGGATTCAACACCTCTTTCATTGACAGTGCAGGCGAAGTGGTGACTTCGAGAAAGGCGATCGCTTGGAACTACCTCACAGGCTGGTGCATGCCGGATCTGGTGTCTTCCATTCCTGTGGGGACGATCGCGATTCTTCGACATGGCCATTTGAACTCACAGGTTACGCTTCTAAGCGGAGGGATTCGAATCCAGCGGCTTATTCACGTCATGATGGTAGTACTCTGGTCCACTCGTGCACGTTTCGCGATGAAAGGATTCTCGGCTTGGCTTCTCTACTCGAGGTACTCACACTTGGTTCGAATTGTCTGGGTTCTCTTGGGGATTTTTTGTGTACATTGCGCACTGGATGGCCTGTGTCTGGAAGCTGCCCGAAGCAACTAATGCTGCTACGTCTGCCACTCTTGCTGAAGCCTACGCTTTGAGCTACTACGACGCCCTTCAGCTGCTGCAGGGTCAGGGACTTGCTACAGAAAGCTTGGAGCAGAACCTGTTTGCAGCGTTCGCTGTGCTTGTAGGTTCGATCGTTCTCGCTGTCGTGTTTGGTCATGTGGCGATCCTGGTCTCGAATTTCAATGCCAACTCCACGAACTACCAGCGCAAGTTGGAAGCGATCTTTGCAGTCATGACCAAGCTCCAGCTTCCGGTGCTACTACGAGATCGAATTCATCAGTATTACGAGCATCTGTGGCGCGAGTATGAGTCTTTGGATGGACAGCTCATCCAGTTTTCCAAGGAGCTGATGCATACGCTGGGACTGGAGGTCTTACTATTCAAGTACATGGCCGTGATCATGCACATTCCGTTTTGGCACGAAGCCACGCCAGATTTCCTCAAACAGATAGTGCTGAATATTCAAGTGCGCGTGTATCTCCCAGACAACTACATCAAACGACGAGGCGAGATCGGAGATGAATACTACATCATCAATCGGGGCTTCTGTGAGCTACTTACGGGAGCAGACAGCTTTGAACGGGCATCAGCACCACTGTCTACGACGCTAAATCGCAGCAATCGTGGTTCGCGAAATTCAATAGATCGCAACTCCGTCGCGTATGACGATCCGGATGCGATCGCTGAGGACAGCGAAAGGGACTCGAAGGGATTGAACAAGCGAAGTAAGAAGTATCGCACTGTCCAACCCAAGCCAACGGACGAGCAGGTGAATGCCGATAAGCTGAGCCGCGGTCAAAGCTTTGGGGAAATGGCGCTGATCATGAATTACCAGCGCACCGGCGACGCCAGAGCCATCACGTACGTGGAAATGTGCGTGCTCAAACGAGAAAACTTCCAGCGGATCCTGGTCCGGTACCCACACGATCGAAAGCGTGTCATTACCAGAATTCTGACCAACATGATGGTAAACAACGAACTTCACAACGTCCACTGCCCGCTCAAGAGCCTAGTTCGGTCTGTCTTCGGCTCGTTTGCTGAAGATAAATCCATTTCTGCTAATCAAGCAGCCGAGTTGATCATGGAGGTCATCAATATTGAGAAAGACGACGACACGCTGAAGTTTGGAATCGATATCCAGCTTGAAGAGCGATTAAAGGTGCTATGTGAGCAAAAGCGACGCGTTTTAAGTTCAAGAATGTCTGTACGAGATGGACCAAAAGCCACGGATCACTCCTCTTCGATTAAAATGCTGCCTAAAGTTGTTTCAATCCCAGTTCCAGTGAAATCACTGGTAAGGAACCAGCCAAGTGCGAGATTTGAGGCAATGCAAACACGCATGGTTCAAGTGGAGGTCTTGCAACGGAATATGTTCACGACCATTCAGCAGATGAACAGCACAATTCTGGAGATGAAACGCGACCAAGACAGGTATTTTGCGCTTCCAAATACCGATTTGGCCTTCGCACCAGCATCCGTACCGGCCTCAGCACCAGAACCAGTTGTAGAAACTCACACTGTTGCATCAGCACTTGACCCTACGTCTTCAAATATCCCGATCTCTATGCGTCCGGACCGGGTTCGACGCTCAGTAAGTGCACCAAGTGCTGATCCTCAGGTACTCAGTCTGGCGCTTCAAGCTGAGCAAATGCAGCCCCAGCTTGTTTTTGGGTCTCCTAGGCGACATTCACAAACCAACATGCCTTACGCTCATCGGTTGCGTTCGCATCACTCGCGCGGGCTTCGACCGCTGCTCCGACGCGTGGGGTCTGTGGTTGGGCTGTATCCGGAATCTACTGAAGAGGCGCCAGTGCAGTCTGTGTCTCAGTATGCTGCCCAGCTCTTCCAGTCTCAACGCCATACGAGTGCATCTTCCTCATTTTCTCGCCGAAGCGACAGCAAATATTCCTGATCAAGTGACTTTCCATTTTCGGTGAATTATTGGAAATGCTTTCAATGACGGAGTATCCAAACTATTTGGAGGATCGAGAAGCTTTCGAGCTCAATTCTTTCCATTGGCTTTCCCACTCATCTGCTAGTTTGTCGTGAACTCGCTTGACGTCGACCTAGCGGGCGAGCGCTTTCACATCCGTTCGATTCTCGGTAGCAAAGAACGTTTGCCGCATCTTGAAGTAACCTCTGTAACAACCGCCACCTCCACGCCATACCGATTTCCTTGACACTTTGTCTCTGAAAGCCCTCAACAGCAGTGCAGCAGAGTACAGCGAGTACATATCACTAGCAATGGCGAATAATCTGCGAAGGTTGGCACTCGTAAGGCTAGGATATATCATCTTGACAGAAACGTAGCCGATGCATTGGCTGATTTAAGATGTGAATGCGAGCATTAAGCTTCTGCTGAAACCTTCATTTCGTTGTCGAGCTGGTCGAACGCAGACGGGAACAGAGTTAGTTTGTGCTCATAATCGAAAGCGATTCAGTCTTCTAAGACAGTGGACATGATCTTTGCCGTTTGCTTATCGAGAGCGGTCTTGAATAGTGTCGGGTTTGGTCAAAAGTTCATTGTAATCCTCTAGGGCTCAAACTAATTTCGCAGCTTCGAACCGGAAGATCCACTTTAATCTGGCTTGAGCACATCTGGAGTGGCCTCGTGACAAAACGGAATGTGTACTTGACAAGGCCTTCAATGTCAGTTTTGGACAGAGATGGAGAATTTAAATATCATTCTCTCAGCAGTAAATGTCGCTGTCATTTGGCCATGATTGCAGGGATTGTCTGTCTCTGTTGAGAATCGATCTTTGCTTCCGCTTCCGTTCCAGGTAGTCCACAATCGATATCATTGTTGCCAGCCCTGTGACTTCGTGCAGATGAATAGCTGAATCCTCTCCGTTCTCGAGCCTCTTCAGTCTTCATCGACTGACGTACAGAGTCGTCAGCTGACCTCGGTTTGCGACACGTTGTGAGTCGACGCAGCGATCTGGCCATGTGTCGCTCGAAGCCTCTCGGTGTGTGGATCAGTCGTGGCGCTCCTCCGTTTTCGACGAACGGCCTGTGGCTCGTAATCAGGCCGTTCTCGATGCGGAAGACCTTGTTGTACTCGATTGAATATTGCTGACCGATGAAGTCCTGCGCCTGGTACTCATCCCCCAACACGCAGGGGAAGAATTGCGTCAGCGTCTCTCGACTGATGCGGAACTGCGCGACGCCCTTGGCCCGCAGTCAAAGCAGCCGTCCGACAAGGAGCTCTGCTCCACGAGCGTGACTTCGGCCACCGAAACGTGCACCGACGCGTTGCCTCTGAGTACAACTGATGATGACGCAGGAACACATCGACGCCTGTCAGGGTCGCCCACTCGACGTCTAGACTCATGTTGGACGTTAGAAACCCCTCAGCGACACGGTTTGCGTCTGGAATGCGGATTGGACTGTAGCCGTTGGCCAGCAGCAGGTAGAAGCCTTCGGCCACTTTGATGGCGTGGCTCTGCGAATGCATGCGCGAGTTCACCATGAAGGATGTCAGCAACGTGCGTTTCTGCGCGAGTTCAGCTAGTTTGTCCAGTGCGCGCCTGCGCCGCTCCTTCTTGATATTGGCGTACTTCCGAGAGCGATAGCGCCCGCGACTTCGACTCACTACCACCTGCAGCTGCGATTCGATTGAGTCCGGTCTCCCATGCAGTCTCTCCAATGATCCTGAAGCTGCCAACGCCGTCCTTAAGCCTCCATCGCGCTCTGGCGCCATGGTTCGGTGGTGCAGAGACAACGTTTGGAGATTTGAAGTTTACACGTGTTTTAAATAAGGTTTGTACCGTGGTTTGAAAATATGCATTGCGATTGAACGTTGTTATGGTCCCGTTATGAACTGCTCTTGAGCTTCTCTGATACTGACAAGAGCTGCGTAGATCTCCATCATCACCTCTACCATCTCCTTCTGCTCCAATTCGACCCGCGTCATACGAGATTCCAGTAAGTCGATGGTCTCTGTGGATTGTGTAACTTGATTCCCACTAAGCCCAGAGTCCCCAGTGGTGTTCTGGGGATCTCGAAGCTGTTCATGTAGCCCAGTTAGTTTCTGTCGCAGGTCGTTATCCATCCCAAAGATCAATGTCTCGTCTTCTCTGTCAACGTTGATGACCTCCACTATCAAAGCAGCGGCCTGTTCAGCTGAGAGGAGCTCGTCTTCAGCTGAAGACCGGACCAGGTCTCCTTGAGCGGACTATCCAATTTGCAGATATTTTTGTTCACCATCGTGGAGGTCAAGATCCTGGTGAGCACTCTATTGCGGTCTTCAGCATACCGAATAAGAGTTCGCTGGAAGTGATCCCGCTTGAGTACACACATTTCAACCAATGCGAGGGCTCGAGCATCAGCATTGCGCTTGTAGTTCATGATCAAAGCCATCTCTCCAATGCCTTGTCCACGACCCAGTTTGGTCACTTGAGCCGTTATGTTATTGTCTGGATCCGTGCGTTCATTCCGTTGGGTTTCAGTACGGTCTCTATCAGCAGCATGTGGGTCTTTGGCACTTTGATAAGGGAATAATCTTCTCTCATCGTTCGCATTCAGCGGCCCCGAAGCTCTGTCAATGCTGTCGAGACCAACCAGCAGCTCACAACTCCCCTGACTGATGATGTAGCATTCATCTCAGATCTCGTTCCGTCAAATGATGTAGTCGTCTGGGAAATAAGTACACACTTGAATGTTCAACACGATCTGCCGGATTTAAGCAGGCGTGGCCTCTTTCAAGAACGCAATCGGCATGATCACATCCACGTACTTGGGCAGAAGGACCTCAAGCCTCAGCATCTGCGGCAAGTCTTCTAAAAACGGTATGAGCTGACCATCCTGCAATCGGTACTCTCGCCAGAGATGGTCATATTACTGGTAAATGCGCTCGCGTCGCAACACGGGAAGCTGGAGTTTGCCAATTACACTGCGAGTGGTTTCCATTTTCCGCTGGTATCTGATGGAGTAAGCGTTAGTTATTGACGCCAGAGTAGCGAGTTGGACTACGACAGTGAAAACAACTGAGCCGACGACCACAGCTAGAGCGAGATAATTCCATCCACAGGCCAAGCAAGGACTCATAATCCCAATCCACAACAGAACAGGCTTGGTATTTCCACTGGATGAGTCTTGCTCCAGTTCGTAATGCTCGGCAGTTCTAAAAGCCTCGTCGCTCGTTAAGCGGTTGCGCATAGCAGAGTATCCCGCTTGAATGTATCTCTTGGAAACTTTCGGAGTCACTTGCGCCGGATATTGCAAATGCTCAAATGAAACGGAGAGTGGAATGACTGAAGTGTGGAGATTGGTTTTATACAAGACAGAAATAAAGTACAAAGATGAGCTCTGGGACTCTCAGTGCAAGAACAACTTCATCCGCAATCTATTATAAGCTAACCAAGGACAAACAACGGGAAGTTACGTTTTTGGTTTCGAAATAAATGGGATCTCGCTATAAAAACCGCACATTTAACCGCCTGTTGTGCACAAATATAAAGGGATCTCACCATAATATTCTCTCCTTAAACGTAAAAAATATGGAGGCGTGAACTCGAAACTGTTGCCGCCTTCTCTAACTTTACATTGAAGGCGACGAAATCGGTCTTGACAACGCTGCATCGCTGTTTCATTGGACTACAACGGTTCAAGGCGAGACCATCAAATTTGGCTTCGAGTCGATTTTTAGGTGAACACTTCAGAAAAAATTAGTTTGATTGCGATTGGTTTGTTGCTTCTCATCCCAACAATGAATTTGAATTCGTCGCTGACGACGAGCACGGCCGGCAGTCAGTACACGGCGAACGTAGAGCACAAAAACACAAATACTTTCAAAGCGTTCAGCAGTCAATGATTAGAAATGATAAACCAAAACGATCGGAGAACCTGCTCCGTGCTCGGAAATACTCGAAGGTTAGAGCATAATTCACTGCCATAAATTTTTGTTAATAATTTTGATATTCTGATCCTATTAAATTGACCCCGATTGTTTACCAACATCCAACACTAAATCTCTCATCGAATCGTGCATGAAGTGGTATACGTATATGTAGCATTTGATTCAATGAGATGATGTTAGGCGTCAACATGGGCAGAATTGCTTTTTACCACTAATAATCCCCTTCAAATGGCTTAAATAAGCTTTCGTCGACCGCATCGTGTTTCACCAGCGTGGATTTGACTTTTAAAAGAATATTTTTCTGACTTGTAAAGTACCTTTGTACAATTTGGCACTAGTGCTTTTGCTGGTTGAATGTGCCGCACGTACGAAATAAAGTGAGGCACAAATTTAAGTGTTGCACATTTGATGTCGCCTCGACCCTCTTTCTATAGTACGAAGTGAATCAATCAATCGGCATGGCCAATCACTCGCCGAGCGATTATCCCGTGTTTTTTGTCCATGCTCTCGACGGCTAAAGACTCTATTGCTTGATTTGTGTGGTCCATGGAGGGACAAAATTTGCCCTTGAGTACATCTCTTGATACACTGTTATACCGCTGAAGATGGTACCTTTAAGCACAAACGTTGCTGACACATTTATGGATCTAGAGCCTTTCTACGTTAGATTTTTATTATCCCTAATCAAAGAGTTGATCTTTTCCGCTCGATTGTGTGGCTCAATAAAAAATATTGCTGGTCATTAAGTGCACACAATGATTAACTCACTTTTAGTGTTTAGAGAGTTAAGGATCCGCTGTGTCAGTCCCCACTGGCTCCGCATCACCTCTTCGCGAAGAGGACCTCCTCGAAGTGATTTGGGTGTGGTGGCATGACAAGAACTGCTCATCAGCATACCGCGACGCAGATGGCGTCGGCTCAGGTGCCGCAAACTTCGCGTAAACGCCGCTGATGCGTCGGAGCATCGGACCAAGTCTTTTCGAGCCCAATGGTGACAGCACCACGCCAGTCGCTAACGTTCTCCGGAAAGTGGTGGACCTCCTGACAGTATCTCTTGAAGTAACCTCGGCGCTGATTTCTTGTGGTCTGTTAACTGGTGCAGATCCTGACGACATTAATGGACCGAAATCAAGCCAAATTAGGGCATTGTCGTTTAAAGAACATCATTCATTCCGCAGTTCAAGCCGATGATCCGAGAATCCAACTCACAACACAGCAAGCCGCCCAAATAATCGCAGATGTCATCGGTCCAAAGCTCCATGACGATACCACGATGTTTTCCATCGACCGAAAAAGCTAGCCGAACAAATACAGACAGCAATCAATCGAACTCTGGAATTCCTCCGGCAATACTAGCGCAATTTCAGAGAATGGAAGAGGCCGAAGCACAGACAACCAATTCCTTTTGGCCCGAATCCAACATATCGACAGCGCGGTGACCCAAGTTATGCGACTTGTTCAAGGCCAAACGGCAAGTCAATCGGATACTCGACAAGAATCCACCTTTGGATTACGAGTCCACACTGAAAACAACTTGCGTTTTGTCTGGACCTGTGGTGAAACGGATCGTACTTTACGGAAATGTTCCGAACAGTCGCACGTTACGATTGGCCATTATTTTATTAAAACAATATGATTAGCCAAAACCCTCAATACAATTCACACACGACCTGATAGGCCGGAATTAATGGAAAAGAAACGGTGAGTGGCTGAAATGTTTGACGACATCCAATCACGATCAGTGACGCACCAACTCGCTCACGCTTCCGTGAGGAAGGCCATTTGACTTTTGTATTATTGTATCGATTTTGAGTAACGCCTGTTATTCCTCATTGCTGCTGAATGTATAGAAAGCGCCTCAGCCAATGGCAACTCGTGAAAAAGACGCGTTCACCAATCGTTGACTATTTCGTTCGAGCTTGTGATCTAACAAAGTTGGACTCTTCCAGACTTCAGCTTCGCAAAGAGTTACCTGCTACATTCCAGCTTTGTCTCATGCCAGCACATCTGTTGCTTCATGGATTCTTTGTTTCTTTCCGTCAACAGAACATAATATACCTAGAAAATCGTGACTTCAAAATACAGATACGCAAAATACTCATATGAAAATGAGCGGGATGTCCAGTAAAAGTTTTTCTGTACGTGTATCGCACAAAACCTTTTACTGGACATCCCGCTCATTTTATGTGAGGCCCTGGTCCCAGCGCTTCAACTCGACGACCGATCACGAACGAATTCGAACGATGCCACCGTTTAAATCCTGGCGGGACTGCATTTGCAGATCGCTTCGAGATGGCTCGCTATCAGCATTAAATGATCGAGCGACTCCAATTCGCCAACGAAACACGCGAGTTGACAAGTTCCTATACCGGAAAGCAAATATCAGCAGCACTCGAGTGCGAATCCAATAAAATAGTTTCAACTTGAAACTTTCAGGTGGCCTATATTACGAAAAAAATACGTTTCCATGCAACTTTGAGTACGATTCTGCCGCTCTCAGTTCGTGCGCGTTGCGACTGCATCGCCGGGTCGCTTCCATGAAATGACCGACCACACCTGCTGTCAGTTCCAAATAAGATCGAAAGCTTCTACACCTCATGGCTGTGCACGGCTTGATCGCCTTGACTTCCGTGGAGGCTGTGATTCGACACAAGCTAACATCGTACCTGGTGCCGCCGGTCGGAGGCGCCATCGTCAGCTATTTGATCAATACGTCCAAGCTGAACCTTGAAGATACCACGAAGGCTGGATTGCATCACGTTGTGCGGTGGCTGATCGAGCACGGAAGCTCGAAGGGAGGACCCATTTCGTTTCGTCGGATGCGCTTCCTACTGGGGCTGAAAGACGCTGCCAAACAAGGCAGTATCGCCATGATTCGCGCATGGGAGTTGTTTGAGACAGATTACGAAGCTGAAGATATAGCTGAGGTCTACGAAACTGCAGTCAGCTGTGGCCATTTAAACGTACTCGATTGGATGTATGAGCGTGGAACGTTGTCGAACAATATTATGGCCAACGTAATCACAAGCATCCCTTACAGTCGCGCGAGCGTCATTTACTGGTTGCATGATCACTTCTCAACGCTCAGGCTGCCGATCTCACTTGCAAATGTGGCAGCACGAAGGGAAAGCGACTCTATGGATCTCATCCGCTGGATCTTCGCTCGGAAGGAGCACTTTCGGATCTACTTCAAAGCGAACGCAATGTCTGTGGCAGCCGCTAAAGGGAATTTGGAGATGCTGCAATGGCTCCACGTCCACCAACTGGGGCGCTGCTGCTCCTGGGCGCTGCGGATTACAGCCGAGCGAGGCCATTTCAAGGTCGTTCAATGGTTGTATTACCACTACCGGAGCACCAGTGTGATCGATCCCTTGGATCGAATCGTTTTGAATGGGCACTACGAGATTTTGATATGGATTCTCGAGCGAATCCACACGTTTCCGCTTCGGAAACCTCCAGACGAACGTTGCTGGTCGAGCGAGGCGATCAGTCAAATCGCGAACGACGGGCGCTTGGATGTTTTGCAGTTGTTACATCGTGATTCCGCTGACCAAGTGGCCCTAATGGATGCAGTTGCTGGCTCTGGTTTCTTGACTCTTCTCAAGTGGTTGAATGCCAAGGGCGCTGTCTGTTCGACTGAAGCCATGGACGAAGCTGCCTTCAATGGACACCAGGAAGTGATCGAATGGCTTGATTCTAATCGAGACGAAGGCTGTACTTTCAATGCGATGGATGGCGCAGCATCTCAAGGTCACTTGGGCGTACTAGCTTGGCTGCATATTCATCGATTGGAAGGCTGCAGCACCGTCGCTATGAATGCTGCTGCTGAGAACGGTCTGCTATCCATCGTAATATGGCTGCATGTTAACCGAAGCGAAGGATGCTCTTCGGACGCGATGGATTTTGCTGCGGCGAACGGCTTTCTTGACGTTGTTCAATGGCTGCACTTGCACCGCAGTGAAGGCTGCACGACTGAAGCAATGGACTCTGCTGCAGCTACGGGCGGTCTCCAAATGGTCCAGTGGCTCCACTTTAACCGATCGGAAGGCTGCACTGTGAAAGCGATGGACCACGCTGCAACTGCTGGTCATTTGAACATGGTTCGCTGGCTCCATCTTAATCGCTCAGAAGGCTGCAGCTTTGATGCCATTACTGGAGCCAGCATCAATGGTCATGTCGAAGTGGTGAAGTGGTTATACGAGACCAAGAGCCAAGTCTGCAGCGAACATTTGGTGATCCAAGCAGCTATTAACGGGCATTTAAAGTTGCTTCAATGGCTTCACACGAATCATCCATCGCTTCTTGAGCGATTACCACGGACGATCGTGGATCCGTGCAATCTGAACGTGTTCTGTGGCTATCAGAAAACTACCCGCACTTGTTTCCGCGTTCTTCTGTGGCTATCAGAAAACTACCCGCACTTGTTTCCGCGTTCTTTGCAGCCACTGACAAGTTCGTTTGCTCTATATGAATCGTGGGAGGAAGCGTTGCCCTCGTCGATCGATCGAAATCTCGATTATACAGCGTAAACAGCAATTGGTACCACGTACGTCAATGCGTTAGTCTATGACTTCTGGCCCTGGGACACCAAATTGGGCTTGTAATTCATCAAACTCAGCTACCGTTTCATACACCAAACTTCTTAAGCTTTTGAGATGCCCGCTCACTGCTGGAAAGGACTGAAATTCCATTGCTACGAGGAATTCGATCATTCCAATTGATCCAGGAAGGCCATTTCTCCGGCCGAAACTGGCATGGTTGGCTCAATAAGGCAAACGCAATTTGTTTGTGTGGACTTGCAACGTAAAGGTTCGTGCAACTAATTCTAACGATTCAATGGCAACGATCGGATCATTCGTGCAACTGAAGCATCCAACGTGGAGTTCATATAAATCGGAGTGATCTCAAGTTTAAAGTCCTCAAATTTGGTGTTGAACGAGTGGGTTGGCTGGGACTGGCACCGTTGGCATTCAAATATTCTAATTCCGCGTTGCTCAAAGAAACCACGATGGCAGGTTTGGAAACAAGCCAATGCCAATTTTATACTAGTAACCCATAGTGTTTCGCCCACTTACACAGCTAACTCTTCATTCATGCATCGACAATTGATATCTGAATGAATTCAAACCATTAGCTTGATTACTGATGGCCTACTACCAATTCGATTGTAGACTCAGTTGTTACCAGCATATCCATTTTAACCAATCTGCAAACGAATGAAGTTACGCTCAGGCGTCTAATAAAGATTGACCTCACAATCAACGAAGATCAATACTGGGATATGGCAAAATCCCAATAAGGCTGGGATACAGAGGTGATATCGTAAACAATAGTTACAGCCGGATGGACGAGCTAACTTGGACGGATTCTTTGCCTTAAGAACAATGTAGGCGCCATTCAAGCGTTTAAAATCCACAGCAGATGACATTTGCGAAGCAAATACGCTTTCACATACTTTGACGACCAATATATGGGCAGCCACACACCACGTGTTAAGAAAATATCAAACCTAAGGTCGTAGTTGCTGAGTGTAGCAGCCGATAACTACGGTGTCACCATTTGTATCAGTCATGCGTCCACGCCTTTGACTGAAAGAACCAATGAGAATTGCAGATATTTGTAGCCGGGGCGTAGTGCATTTGTAAATCAAGGAACGTTGGATCTTGCACGTGCTTGCGTCGACGTGCATCAGACAAAGACAATTGGCGCGTATTTCTAGTTTCAGCTTGAAAAACGAGAAGATGTTGATCAAACAAACCTCTCCACCTTCCTCCATAAGTACAATCGAAACAGTCAAGCATCACAGGTCAGTTCGTGTTATTTGGACCACGCCAAAATCTCCAGAACAGTAATGAGCGCTTCGATCAAAGAGGTTTCAATCTTTGTGATGCGCAAATATAAAACGATTTCAATGCATTTTATGGGCATGCCAGAAATACGTAGGCGGTTCACATAAAACGGATCTCGCAACTATTTTAGCGAGGAAGAGCCGTAGATTCTTTAGTCCGGCATGTTCGTTTCCGCAGCTGCGTACGCAACAGACGCTTTTGTTCATTGCGCACATTTCCAAGAGAACCAACAGCGACAACGGAGCATGAGCGGCGGCTCGGGTCGTACGCTGGAAGCGCATACGCCAGGAAAGAAGCCCATCCAAGTACAACGAAGCGCCACGGTATCCAACTTACTCAATCACATGCAAAAGACGGGGGGCGAGCCCGGCATACTGCAGAACAATCGGCACGCTGTACTCATGGAACGGTTTCAATTGCGTGCACTGGACGGAACACTGTCGTCTCGACCATCCGGCCGCTCAGTTCACGACAAAATTCAAGATTTTGCTCCAGCTGCGACTCAATTCGAATCTCACAACAGAAGCATCTGCTTGCAAGAGAAATCGCCCATTGGAAGCACGATTCAGCTGTGGTTTTGCGAAGTCGCACGCTTGATCCAGCAGCTGCTGAATGCGGTTTTAGCTCCGTTTTCGCCGTTTAGTTGGGTCACAATTGCACGTCATTCCATCTCAACGATAGCCTTGGGGGTCTACTTGGTCTGGCTTCCATTTGTACACGCGTACGAGAGCTGTATCATGTTCAAGTGGGTCGAGTCGCTGGATATTCTCGTTGTCCTGATATTACTTGCTGACTGGCTGCTCACGTTCAATACGGCGATCGTCGACCATCATGGAGAGCTGGTGACCGCACGATGGGAAATCGCACGGCAGTATTTGAAAAGCTGGTGTGTTCCTGATATGATGCCCTTCATCATGTTTCATAGGATTCTCGACCTGAAATTCCAATTCAATGCATGCTTTTGCGTGGCTTTGGGAGTCTTCGCTTTAACCGGTCGAATAGCGCGCGTCTGTGTTGACACAAAGCTGCCGTCGTTCCTTCGTGCGATGCCAAACGAGGCAAAGACCAAGATGGCTTCGGTCTACTACTCGCGGTACTCGGATCTGCCGCGCATTGCGTGGATTCTCGGGCTCAGTCTTTTGGTCGCTCACTATGTTGCTTGCATTTGGAAGATACTGGGAGACGCAGAGCGCGCCGCGCGAAGTGAAAGCTGCGCCGAAGACTATTCACTAATGCTTTTCGAGTCGCTGCAACTCCTGCTGGGCCAGGGATTGGCCACCGAGACGACTTCCCAACGACTGTTTGGGCCGATTGTGATCATCATCGGATCCGTGTTCCTGGCGCTGGAGTTTGGCGATGTGGCTGTGCTGGTCTCCAACTTCAACGCCAACTCAACTGAGTATATGAGCAAGATGGAGAGAGTCATGGCGATCATGGATCGCAACAACCTGCCACTGCTGCTTCAGGACCGGATCCTGCAGTACTACGAGTATCTCTGGAAGGAATACAAGTCCTTGGACGGCAAGATCATGCAGCAGCTCTCGACTGAGCTCACGCACACGCTCAAGGCCGAGGCCGTACTATCCAAATGCTCCAAGCTCCTCATGCGCGTTCCCTACTGGAAAGACTGCTCATCGGACTTTGAGAAGCAGCTCATGTTGCGAGTAAAGATGCGCGTGTATCTGCCGGACGACTTTGTGATCCGGCGTGACGAGATCGGGGACGAGTTCTACATGATCAACCGCGGCTCTTGCGAAGTCGTGACTCTTTCTGACGACTCTGGTCGCCAAAGCAGCGGCATCTCGACCAGTCGCAAGACATCGCTGCGTCAGCCGCGCTCGACGGTATTGGAATCCGGAGACTCGTTCGGAGAGATGGCTTTGATCATGAACTATCTGCACTCGGCCGACGTGCATTCCATTTCCTATGTCGAGATGTGTGTCTTGAGTCGTAATGACTTCCAGGACCTGCTGGTGCGGTACCCCAAGGACCGGAAGCTGGTGCTCGACAGTCTCGTGACCACCTTCACGCGCAAGAACGCGCTGCACCAGAAGTCGTGTCCGCTGCTGGCAATGGTGCGGAGGCTGTTTGAAGATGACGACATGGGCGTGGAACAGGCTGCGGCACTGCTGCTGCAGGCGATGGATGATGAAAGCGTACACGACGAGAGCGTCAGGTTCGGCTTTGAGTCTGACTTTCAGACGCGAACGCCACTAGTGTCACCTGTGGAGACCGCTTCCTCTTCCACGCAGGAGGCTTCAAGTCCAGTGCCTTTGGCAGCAGAAGATCCAGAGATGGCACGCATTGTGGCGTTGAGCCGGCGACTGGATCGCTTGGAGCACGCGCAAGCGCAGATGACGGAGCTCTTGCGCAGCATCACACTCGAGCTGATCGCGTTCTCTCGGCCACCAGAGGTTAGCTACCTAGTTTAGTGTATGACACACTATCTAAGCACAAAGGAGATATTTTTTTCAAAATTGCAGCGAAAGAAAATCGTATTTTTTGCTTTATGGTACTGTATATTTGTTTCCAAAGTTGTAAGTATATATTGGATAACTACTGTACATGAAAGTTCGAATCTTCAAGAATGCAGCTTGTGACTGCAATTTGGTGGACATGGAGCCAATGCAGCACATCCAGATTTCCTTTTAGCGGCTGCCAAAGGCATTGCGTTCGCTTTTGAGCAGATCCAAAAGTGCTGCTTCCACTCGACTTAGAGAGGTCGAGTTACCTAATTTGCAAGTGGGATAGCGTTGGGAAGTGATCAAGCAAGCACTGGATGATGTATGCGCGAGTGAAGGAGTCAACGTCAGCCAGACAGGTAATTCTAACGATGCTAATGCATCGCACAGGGTTTCCAGAAACGACTTGCCACCAGTTTTAGCCCATGAGATCGTTCCTTGTACCCAAGATCACTTTGCGCGACCAATCTTCAAAACCAAAAATACATTCTCCATCTTATCACATGCACGGATCGCCCCCCGAAAGCACGACGACGCGCCGCCAAAAAGTAATGGAGGACACGATCCGGACCGAATGCGAACGCTGGTATTGTCAAGTTCTGCTATTGTGTTGCACAGTGCGTTCGACATGTGCAGCTTATGCCCCCAACCATTTCCTCGGCACCTGCTTGACTCAGGACTGGGTCGAGTCCATCGAGCGAAAGTTCGATGCTGACAGCCGCGACACGAACGCTCGACTCGTGAATCCGTTTCTCCACAAGGCATTGCATACACAGCGATACAGACTCGAAGATCCACGCACGAGATCTGCCAAGGCATACCAGTCCAGTTGCATGGCCAGCACCACGAAGTTTTCGGTGTTAGTTCCACTCTCGATTCGAACGGAACCACCGCGAACCGCGGCACAGTCGATGGAACAGTCGTCGTAGAGCTGAATGGCTGGGCCTAACACTCTCTTGCGACCATGGTCTTGTCAATCATTGCAGTCGAGGTGCACGGATACTCTGTCTCGATGGTTCTAATAACGAGTGCTGCTCATTGTACGGAGCGTACGTCGTTCGTGGGCCAAGCCAATTGTAACCCGACTCATACCGATGTGGAAGTCTGGACGACCGGCATTGAGAGCACCTAGGCTGTTTTCTCCAACGAGTCGACCTTGTATTGGTATTCTGGGCGCTCTAGTTTGTATACCTCGAACGACTCCCCCGTCAACAAGTTGCGGAACACCACGAACTATCCGAACGGGCCTTATTACTCGCTCTATTGGGAAAGCTACAAGCTCGATGAGCCAATCATCCAGTCTGTTCCGATCACACAGCAAGCCAGTACTACCCTCCAACCGACAATGGATGTGCCGACGGGAGTTCGGGCTGTCTTAATAGCTGCTCCAAGTCCAATGCCTGCACGTTGAGAGAGTCGAGTGGAGGCGTTTGTCTCGTCGTGGCCATGATGTACGTACGACTACTGTGATCCTAAATACCTGCAAGCGGTGTTGAGTAACAACGATATCCCAGCGTACTTCTGCTTCTCGGCTACGAAGGTATGCAAACGTTTGTATTGAACGTGCAGGCGCAGAGGAGGGCTGCGCCATTCTACCATTACGAGCCCGACATTTTCCGCGTCAAACACACCAATTTGTTCAACCGCGTTTTCCTCCCGAGATCAAAGCCCCAGAATGTGGCGCTAGCGATAGCGATTTTTGGAGAAAATGGCGACGGCCTTGCCACCTCCAACCCAGTTAGCACCGATTTCCCCACGACCTCGTTAGCTAAGTACACCAGCGCAGTTCATTGTGGACGAAGGGACTCGACTCGCGACTCTACTGGAGAAATATTGCACTCTTCATCCGGTTTTCGTAGCGTACGGATTCACCACGATCTTTGGTTCTGTTATCGTGAAGTCATTGCGCGTGTATCGAGTGTTTTGGACGTTTGCGTCGTCGCTCGTGGTGCTCGTGGGCAGTTCGTGATCTTGCCGCTGCCGTACTTGGTGGATATGGCAGCTGCGCCCTTCTACGTGTTCCGCTGTTACGCTGATCATGGGCTTCATGCTGGGGCCAAAGGTCGTCCGTTTCCACGAGGAAGTCTCGTCCAGATCGCTGGTTTCTACTGCAAATACCACAGCAGGTCAGTCGAAGCAAGGCTCTCGCGTCCTCTCTGGAATGGATGAGACAACGACAATCGATTCCAAATGCTGACTTGACCAAGGTCTATAATCTGGCGATAGGAAGTCCATATGGAGTGGTCCACTTTAATCATACTAATAATACTGGACAAGCAACTTCAACACTGGATTTGAGTGGCGAGAGTGTTGGTCACTGTGGCACTGCGCAGATCTTTCGATGCGATTCTAGAACGTGAAAGCTTCAACTGCCTGACTCTTCACTCATTTGTACATTCGCGACCCACGGACATGGCGATCTCCAGCCTCAGAAGCCTCCAGGACCGCTTCACACCCTGCAAACGCCTCTGCCAGACGCTCTACGGAGAGGCCACGCTCTGCCAAGATGAGTTCCAACACAAGAAGCTCGTGGTTCTCAAGCGCATTGATCTGCGCTTACTGGAGGAATCCGGGAATTCCGAAGATCCGCTACGGGAACTTGCCGTCATGCAGCTGCTGGAGCACAAGTATGGCCACGACCACATCGTTGGGTACGAACCGCTTCCTGATGGCATGTTCCGCCATGGTGATAATGTGTTCGTTGTCATGGAGTATTGCGCCGGCGGCGACCTGTACACGTACGTGCAACGTCAGCCAGAGAGTCGTCTCCGCGAGCAGGAAGCGCTCAAGTATTTACACCAGATCGCGTTGGGGGTCCACTTCCTGCACGACCACGGCTTCGCCCATCGCGACCTTTCACTCGAGAACGTGCTGCTACAACGTCGAACGGCCAAGATCTGCGACTTTGGTCTGAGCATCCAGGTGATCGAGGATGCCTTGTGCACTGACCGAGTTGGAAAGTTGTACTACATGGCTCCAGAAGTGGCGCTTGGCCAGCCCTACCGACCCAAGAACGCCGATGTCTGGTCGCTGGGCATCCTTCTGTTCATTCTGCTCACGGGCTCGCCACTCATTTCGTCCGAAACCACGCGGGAGTCCACACTGCAGATCTTGCAGCAGACTGGCGTTGCAGCCGTCCTCACACAATGGAATATGCACGTAGACAAGGCCACTGCAGACCTGCTTACATGCATGCTGCAAATTGACCCAAACCAACGCGCAACGATTGACGATGTGCTTCAGCATTCGGCTTTGCGATTGCGTTAGAGTATTCCCAACAGCGCATTCGGTCCCTGTGATGTGTAATCTCTAACTGCAACGACAGTATATACCCGTACTTGTATTGAGAAACGGACCCTATATAAATAACCTCGTTGGAGGCAACACATCCGGTGTTGGCGTCAAATCCAGGCAAGAGACAGCGATGGTGGATTTGCGCAGATCATCCACCGCGTCTCCAGGGCAGTCGCCTTTCCCTGTGACCTCGCGTCGCAAGAAGATTGATAGACGGCACTCAGCCAACATGCTCACGTCGCTAGAAAGCGCCATGGAGCAGCAACAGAGCGAGGTTCACGATACGAGCGTCGTAATCCCGACTACTAGTCTCGACGGCTCGTCTGCTCGACCAGTCTTGTCCTCTGCATTGTCTGTGCGCTTGCTGCCGCTGCTCAAGAAGCGCAAGTCTGGGCCGTCCACGTACTTTACTCCTCCCGGAATGACTGCAAAGGCCTCAATGGCCACGATCAGCAACAAGAACGAGACGGA
The DNA here is from genome assembly GCA_023335875.1 of Elongisporangium prolatum. NCBI lineage: Eukaryota > Oomycota > Peronosporomycetes > Pythiales > Pythiaceae > Elongisporangium > Elongisporangium prolatum. The sequence continues at coordinate 36,734 of JAADVW010000047.1, read as the reverse complement.
AAACGCGTTGGTCGACGGCAAAAAATACGACGAGATGATGGATCGGTTCCAGATCCGCCGGCGATCCGCCACTGAGAGTCTGGTCAGCTTGAGCGGAAGCAACTCGACCGTGAAATCCATGAAAGTGCAGCCGATCGATAGGACCGAAGAGCTGGCTCAACTGCGGCACTCCCAGTACAGGCGCACAGGCACGCTTCAAAAGTCCTCGCAGGGTTCGTCCGCAGCTCAGTCGCCGCGAGAGGAGATTCTGAGCCAGCACGAGCGCAATTCCGACCGCTCCGACGACAAAGAAATTCCGATCGTAGCCAAATCCCCAGTTCATAGCGAGCGCTTTTCCCTCGGCCGGTTCCTTCGAAGAGCCAAACGTAAGCTCCAAAGAAACCTATGGCTCATGCTAACGAGCCTGGTTGCTCCGATCTCACCATATTCGGTGACAGCGCGCGTAAGAAGTCTGATCGTCTTGATCCCGTGCGTGGCTTATGCTGTGAGTTTTCCGCTCGAACTCGCCTTCTTTCCAGACTCCATTGCGTGGTTCCAGCGCCTTAACGTGTGTGTCGAGATGGTGCTGTTAGCAGATTTCTTTTTGATGTTCAACACAGCGTTCGTGGACAAACGCGGCTTCTTGGTCAATTCTCGATCCGAGATCTGCTTTCAGTATCTCAAGAGCTGGTTCCTTCCGGATCTCTTGTCGTCGGTTCCTGCCCATACCATAAAACTGCTCCTTGACGGATACTTTACCACACTGGCGCCTGTGCATGTCCTCGGCGATATTGTCTTCCGGACAAACCGCACGCTGCATCTGGTGTTTGTGTTCCGACTTGTCTGGTTCGGATACGTCGGTCGATCGGGTAGATCCATTTGGACGTGGTTTTTGTACTCGCGCTACTCGCATTTGATCCGCATCACGTGGATCATCGTGCTGGTGCTTTTGCTGGCGCACTACATGGCTTGTTTCTGGAAAATGCTCGAAGTGAGTCCGAAACCAATGACTGACGGAGTGCTTGACGACTATGCCGCCAATTTCTACGATGCGCTCCAGCTGCTTCAGGCACAAGGCGTGGCGACGCAGACTGTTCAACAGAATCTGTTTGCGTCGTTCGCTGTCTTGGCTGGTTCGATCGTATTGGCCATTGTGTTTGGCCACGTGGCCATGCTCGTGTCCAATTTTAATGCTAACACCACCAACTACCAGCGCAAAATGGAGTCCGTCTTTGCTGTCATGACCAAAATGCAGCTCCCGATTCCGCTTCGTGAGCGAATCCACCAGTACTATGAGCATTTATGGCGCGAATACGACTCGTTAGATGGAGAGATCGTCAAGTTTTCCAAGGACCTGACCCATAATCTGGCGCTAGAGGTCGTGCTGTTCAAGTACATGATGCTGGTGATGCATGTGCCCTACTGGCGCGACTGCAGTGCTGATTTTCAGAAGCAGATCGTGCTGCATCTGCAAGTTCGAGTGTATCTTCCGGATGATTTCATCATTCGACGTGGGGAAGTAGGCGATGAGTTCTACATGATCAATCGTGGGGTTTGTGAATTGGCGCGAAATCCTGAAAGCTTTGAGCATGGGACGGCTCCACTCCATCAAACTGGTAACAGTGACGGCGTCGTCGAGGATTCTCTATACAGCACCGCACGGTACAACGGAAGCACTCGATTCACACAACAAGAGGAAACAAACCAAAGCGACCGGAATCGCTTCGAGCCTGACCAAGGCGGCCCAGACCCCGATTTTTGCTCTCGACGCCACTCGTCCAAGAACCTGACTCAGCTTAATCGCGGCCAGGCGTTCGGAGAGATCGCGCTTTTAATGAACTACGAGCGCATGGCCAACGTCCGGGCCGTCTCTTACGTGGAAATGTGCGTTCTCACTCGCAGCGACTTTCAAGAAGTGCTTCGACGATATCCAAACGACCGTCGTCACGTCATTATGCAGATTCTGACAACGTTCATGGACCAGAACGAGTCGCATCGCGGCTTCTGCCCATTGAAAGACATGGTTCGGTCCGTTATGTACGACGGAGACATCGAGGCTCCACTGTCGACGATGCATGCAGCGCTGCTGGTGGCCGAAGTTATGGATCCGAAGCTGGAGGACGAGACAGTCAAGTTTGGTATTGACCCCAAGTTAGCTCAGCAGCTTTCTGCGCTCAAGAACCAGAATCCTACCCACACGACTGAAACGGATCCAGCCTTGTCGCCAGCGCTGGATGCGAGGCTTCGGCAGATCGAGGAGACGCAGAACGAGACCTTGCGTGTCGTTCAAGACGTGCTGAGAACGGTCGAAGAGCTCAAGCGAGGCCAGCTCACGCCGACCATCCATGACTCAGCGATACAATCCGAGCCGCAGCCTAGCTCATCGATGGGTGGTATACTCATAGAGTCAATACACTCGCCCTCGCCTCCGGTGACTGGGATACGAATCGATGAGCCACGTACAATCCAACAGCTTCGGCATGCGTTCGTTCCTACCAGATCTGCTTCGTCACCGAACATTCACGATCTTGGAGTTCATACTCAAGTGGCGAGTGCGCCTGCTGATCAGAGTGGGGACAAAAGAGACCTTCCGGACGTGGGAAAGCGCGTGACCAAATTCACGAGTGCGGCCAACCCGCTTTTGCTCTCAAGAGCCAAGAGAAGCAGTACGACGAGGTCCATATCTACTGGCATTGCGCCAACTGTAGTCAAACGCAAGGACAAGCATCAGATCGTGGAGCGAAGGAAGTCCGTAAACAAGAACGCGCACTCGGAGCTGCCGACATGGAAGCCCTTCTTCGAGCGTCTGGTGATGTTCACATCGACAGCCGAGAGCCCCGTCCAGTCACCCACGCAATACGCAGACCAGCTTTTCAATCCACGAACGCCGCCGAAACAATCTGGAAGGAACACACTCACCCAATCCGGTTGATTATGACTGCAGTAGAATAATCGATCGGATTTGGGTGTCTAAATTCTGTCTTAATGAATTGTGCTGCGCGCTGTGTTCGGCCGCGTCCGTGTTACTTTTGCTGTCACTTGGGAAGGACCTGTCTCGGTCGCAGTCGCATGGCTAGCATTCGTTGTCGTGCCACGTTTAGGACTGTGGCGATTGTGGTGGTTGGCTGCAGCTGTGCGTTTGCCATTGAACTTCATCACGTGAGCCACGAGCAGGATGCGGTTCTCCTGCGCTGAGAATGTCTGTCGCTTCTTGGCATAGGTGAAGTAGTAGAGACTCAGCAGAGCGACGATGGTCAGGAACGAGAAGATCTCGGCCCCACCGTTGCCCTGGTACCCAGCAACTGAGACGATGCAAAGGATCCAGACTGAGAGCGAGTAGACAGCGCCGGGGATACCGCACGGACTGTGGAAGTTGGAGCTTTTGATGTTGCGGTAGTTGAACTTGAGCGAGATGTAGCCGATGCATTGGCCCGAGTACGACATGAAGGCACACGTGATGCAGATGGTGAAGAGGTAGTTGTTGATCGTGGGGAAGCAGTATACGACAATGCACATCGCGTAGCTGAGGCACGAGCCACCAATCAGAGCGGCGTATGGCGCCCCGGATTTGCCAGTCACTTTGGAGAGCGATGGCGGCAGCAGCTTGGACGTGGCCATGGCCGAGATGAGTTTACCATAGCACCAGATGAATCCAAACGCAGTGGCGTAGGTCGCTGGGAGTGATAGAACAGTTGCTGTCTCAGTCGAGATCTTGAACAGCATGACGAAAGTGCTGTTGAACGGCAGCAGCTCTGTCGCGGTCTCGAGCGGACCGGGAGGAACCGAAACAGTGAAAAAGAAGACCATGATGCCCGTCACGGCCAACGTGAGCACACACAGGATTTGAGCAAACGTGATGACCACTTTGGGCTGCAAGACTTGATCGCTCGCGAGATTCAGCGACTCGACACCGACGAAGAACCAGGCTGCCAGCGGCAGCACTTTCATGAATGCAGGGAACCCGCCAACAAAGCGCGTCTTTGGGTCGTTCGCATTCGCTTTAAAGTTGACGTATGGAGTACATCCAAAGCAGTAGAGCAGCAGGATCCCAATCGATACACTACCAAGGAGTGCGTTCGTTCGCCAGAAGAGACGGTCGCCCTTGATGTGGATGAAGAGTGCCGAGCTGTAAAACAGAGCCCAGATCAGAGGCTGCATTGAGTTTAGCCTTGGGTCAGCAAACGCGATCATCTGGCCAATCACCAGTACCGAATCGGACACATAAGCAATGTACTCGAGCGCTTCGCAGCAGCCGATCATAAACGCAGGATAGAAACCCAGTGTACACCTCGACAGGCCGTAGGCGCCCCCGGCAAACGGAAGCGCGCCCGTGATCTCGGATGTACAGCAGCACAACGTGATGTAGGCACTGCCAATGAGAAACAGCGCGATCATGTAGCTGTACAAACCGGCTGCCAAGCCCGCGTTCCAACTGAAGTACTGTCCGCCAATGACGATCGTGATGCCCAATAACCAGATATCAATCTTGCCAGGCTTGTATTTGACTTTTGTCTGCTCACTTGATGGCCCCAATGGGCGGTCTCCGCCCTTGGCTGCTTCGTATGAAAACCGTTTGCCGTTGAGCGCGATCGTCGGCGCTTGTGGCAAAACATCGCTATTCACCACGACAGACTTGAGCTGTGAGGACGACTTGGACGCGCGGATGGACGCCCACTTGGTCATCGGAGAGCAGTTGGAATTAGTTGTGAGCTGCCTCACGTGCTTAACGGAGACCGATAAGACGGAACTCAGAGGATACAGGCATTCTATTCTCATCTCTGAGTACAAATAGATTGCGTTGGCCTCTCCCGCTTTGAGCTCTGAATGAGTTACTTCCAACAGCTCGGAATCGCCCAATTGTTCAAAGAGAGAGGTCTTTTCGAGCGTTGAAAGGATCAATCTTCCAAGACGATGCGGAGTATTATATTAAGAAGTCCACCGGTAGCAAGCCAGCCTCCATCTTCTGTCGGGTTTGATCTCTTTAAATAAATCCAGCGCGCAGTAAAAGAGGTAACAATCCCTGTCTGTGTTTTCCTCAAAGTCGTTGTTGTGACGCCAGATCAGAACCCCAGCATAACCTGTGCATTGAACAGGTGGGATCAGTCCTATTACACAGTGTGCAGTACTGATCCCACTTTGGCATTTCCGTGTATGGCGATGCTTACGAATCCAGTCGCATCGTTCGGTTATAATGCTGGCGATGAGTGCATCAATGGGAGCGGCATCGATTACCAGTACGGCGACAGTGAGCTTCGTTACGAACATGCTGCAGCGATGAATACAAAGGTGGCGGCAATGACGGAAGAGATTGCGCCTAGAATGTCAACAAGGAAGAGCTGTTCTGGAAGCTCTGCGATAACACAAGGCCCATCTGATAATGAGCTGGCGTCACAATTGACGCTTCGCCAGCCATTGGCCGAGAATGCAGCCTTCCTCTCGCCCAACTGGCTTTCCAGCAGTGTCCGCGTGGTCCAGTTGAAGAAGCGCAATGCAGCTGCATGAGTATGAGTGCATCTCCTTGCTGAGCGAAGCGTCGGGCAGAGTTTATGAGTCATTCAGTATGACGCTGCTTGAGTCATCTGCACACGAATGCCATTCAGCATGACGAGCCTGTCGTGGATGGGCCGCTCTGGCCATTGATTGGCTGTGACGTCGCCTGCCTCGTCACGTTGTCGCAGACGCGGTACTTCAACTAGCGATGACGCAGCGATCGTCACGAGGCTGCTTTTTCTCTGGTGCATGGCCGATGGACGACAATGAGCTCACATTAAGATCCGAACTGTAGAGAGCAGAGCACGATGGCAGTCTCCTCCGCCGCTCAGCCGCAGCGCATGCAGCTCACTGGTCGACTACGGCCCAACGTGTACGTGGGCAGTCTCTGGCCCAGCAGTGATAAGCCTGCGCGCCGCGTGGTCGTCAAGATCGGCCGGCCGCCGCTCAAACAGCACGTCGATGGCGAGACAGCGCTCGACCGATTGGAAGAATGGCGCGTCGCACGGCGACTCAAGGCTCTCGGAGCGCACGAGAACCTCGTGACGTTCTACGACGCGTATGTCCACGAGAACTCGGCGTATCTGGTCATGGAGCACTGCACCCACGGAGATCTGCTGCAGTTCCTGCTGGCACAGCCTGGCCATCGCCTGTCGCAGCCCCACGCACTCAACGTGTTTCTCCAGATCGCACGCGGTCTTGCAGCGCTACACGCTCAGAATATCGCACATCGCGACCTGTCACTGGACAACATCTTCCTCAGTGACACTGGCCAGTGCAAGATCGGCGACTTCGGGCTCGCGACCACGAGCGCGGACCGACGCGTGCGCCAGTGCGTGGGCAAGAACGAGTATGCTGCGCCCGAGGTCGTGCAGGGCGAGCTGTACGACCCCAAGGTGGCCGATCTGTGGTCTCTGGGCGTGCTGCTGTTCATGCTGCTAACAGGCTTATCCTTCGTGCCCGTGGGACGACCCGAGAGCCCAGAGTTCCGAGCCGTCCAGGCCATTGGCTGCCGTGGTCTATTGCGCGTGTGGCAGATGGACACGCTCTTCTCTTACGCGACCGTGGATTTGCTCTGCAAGCTGCTGGAGATCGATTCGGCCAAGCGCTGTCAATCTGTGCACCAAGTGCTGGACCATCCGGCCATGATCGCGACTGCTGCTCGCAAGAGCAGATGCCCATAATGTATTAGTAGTGTATCTATCTCATTTATTGATCATTTTGAATCCAGGATCCGCTGTCAGTTCGTTCGATGCAGCCACGCGATGGTCTCAATGTGCGGTGTATGCGGCAGCATGTCCACCGGCTGCACAGACTCGAGCGTGTATGCTTCGTCCTTATCCAAGCAGAGCATCTCCAGGTCGCGCACTTGTGTGTGAGGATTGCACGACACGTAGCAGATCTGCTTGGGCGCCAGCTTGTGCAGTAACTTGATAAGTTTGCTGTGCAGACCAGCTCGCGGGGGATCCACGATCACGAGATCCGGTCGTTCAGCACTACCAAGGCGCTCAGTGAGCTCGTTTTCGTCCCAAGGCTTGGTCAGATCTAGACAGAAGAACTGCATCTGCTGATCGCTGTAGCCGTTGGCGGCAGCATTCGCACGAGCGCTTGTGACAGCGGCCTCGACAATCTCAAAGCCCACAACGCGCTCTGCGAACTCGCCCATGCAAATGCCGATGCTGCCGACGCCACAGAAGAGATCCCACACGATCGGCTTCTTGACTGGGAACTTGTGCTTGAGCGTCTTCTGAATCTCACGATAGAGCGCACTTGCCTGGGCAGTATTGGGCTGGAAGAACGAGTCGAACGATAGCTGGAACGAATGGTCAAGGATCGTGTCACGTAGAAAGTTGCGACCATACAGCACGCGTTCGCTGCCTTCCAGATGCGAGAGGCCCTGATGCCGAAGCGCTTCTTCATCCAGCCGTTGCACAATGGAGACAAGACCTCCTTCCGGTGCCTCAGATAGCTGGAACTCAGCTGTTAATGCGTCCACAATACCCTGCAGCAATTCGTTCTGCGGGCCTTCGAACGACGTAGTCACCAATCCAAGCATGATCTCGGGTGTGCCCATGTACGAGCCTCTGCGCAGCACGACCTGCTTAAGAAAGCCTTGGTGGTTCTGGAATTTGTACGCTTCCACGCCAGCGTCCTCACAGAGCGCAGTGAGTCGCTGGAGAAGGCTGTTGCAAGCAGGATCCTGCAGCAAACATTCGTCGATGGAGAGAATGCGGGGACTCCACGCAGCAACGAGTTTCCCGCGGCGTCGAAAGCCGAATTGGCGAGCACGACGCGCACTCGCCGTTGTCACAGGAAAGAGACCAATTGTGAACAGCGATTTCTCCGCCTTGGGATCCACAACATCGCTGTCGGTGTTCTCAACGGCATCACCTTGTTGCTTGGCTTCCGACCGAAGAAGCCACCGTCCTGTGCTGCACGTGAACTCCATTTTGTTGCGATACTGCGACAGCGCATCATGATCTGGAACGCCCTGGATCGGCAGCAGCTCAAAGATCGGGAGCTGTGCATTGGCAAAGAGCGCTTGCACTCGTTCCTGCTTCTGCTGCAACTGCGTCTCGTAGCTCACGTGCTGGTGTTTGCAGCCGCCACACGATCCAAAGTACTTGCTGCACGCGGGAGTCACGCGGTGGTCGCTGGGCTCGAGCAGATCCACTTGGTTGCCGAAGATCGTGGTTAGCGGCTTGCGTCGTTCCTTGCCGTCTCGCCGAGGCAACAGATCCTCTTCCCACAGCTCAACCGAGAGCTTATCTCCCGGCACTGCAAACGGCACGGCCACAGAGAGCTGCGATGATGCGTCCAGTCCAACGCCGTCACCATCCTCAGTCAACGAGGTGATGTCCTAGATGTTCATAATAGTTTACTTGTCCGCTATCCAAATACCACCATGCAATTACTCATGGATACCAGTGTGATGAGGCGCTTGGCCGGTGGAGCGCGTGACTTGCTGGCAAAGTGCCGAGCCAGCAGCACTGGTCGCTGCTGAAGCTGTCGAGCCACCCAGCAGCTCATTTCCGATTTGGGTGGTGCATGTGTGGGACCCATGTTTGCATCGTTTATGTCGACCACACTATTCCAGGGAAAAGGCTTGCCACTCAAACCGGGATGGCCGTTTTGCGCAGTCGATTCCATTGAGCCATCAAGTGCAATGCACCGATGCGCCATGATGGAGCTGCAGGCTTCAAGTGGTGCGGGAAGCTATAAATACGCGCTCTCTCTGCCTCACTGCGGCTGGTGGATCGAGTCTGTTCGCATTGGTGTTCTATTTGAGGTCGCTTGCCTCGGGTGGCTTCGGATTAACGAGCCCGTGTGGCGAAGAGGGCCATTAGATAGCGTACGAGTGTTCGTAAGAGCAGTCGAATGAGTGCGAGTGTCGCTTGCTTACTGGATATCCACCACTGACGCCCAAGATTACGCTCCGTCGAGAAATGGGCGCGTGTGTGAGTCGGCTGCTTCCTCCAGGAGGAAACGATGTTCAGGACGCCGTCAATGTTGCGAATATCGCAGCTGACTCTTCTCAAGCAGTAAGCGCCCACTCCACAGTGGCCACAGGGCCAACAAAAAGCAAGAATCTGGTCACACCGCTCCCTTCAGCACCCAAGTCTCCGCAGATCGAGGAAGCACAGGAAACACTATCACATCTGGAAGAAAACAGCGCGCAGATTTCTCCACTGGCCAAAGCTCCATTCAAGAAACCCACGGCCCGTCAAGAGCGGTCTCTCTCTGTTGCTCCGCGTGGTCGATCAGAGAAGAACGTTTTTACCGCAAGCAGCAACCCCAAAGAAGACTTGCTCGGAGCTTTGCCGGGATCGACTACTCGTGGATCTACGCGCCATAGGTCAGTGATGCCACCGCAATTGGCACATCGAGGAAGTCGAGGAAACGTTTTGGACTTCCAGCTTCACTCCAGCAAGGGCAAGCGTCGTCCGAAGAAACCAGTGAATGTGAGCCTAGACGTGCTGCATCGCGATGTGCGTGCTCGCCTGGGCTTCTTTAAGTATCTCGAAATCACAGCCCTTTCGGAACAAATGAAGCAGGGAGATCAACGAAAGGATCACCTTGAAGAGATGCAACACAAGCGACGAGCATCGAAAAGCACCAGCAGCCGTGTCACAGCCGACTATCGGGAAGACTGTGTTTTGTTTTGGCTTGAGGTTAGTGACCTGCTCAAGATCCCCAGTGGAGGGACTTTTCAATTGGGTTTGATGCAGGATCTTTTCGAGGTTTATATCGCCAATGGGGCTCCTAGACTCTTACCCATGATTTCCATTGCCGAACGAGATCCACTGATGCAACATTTGCAAGATCTAAACGTGGAGCGCAGCCTCATGTGCTACAAGATGCTATTGTTGGATGTGCTTGAAGTTATCACGACCCATTTTGACGAATTTGTGCGAGATGACAGCACATTAGGCTACAATTATGTGACCAAGAGCGCTTCCATGCGCAATGTGCTATCTCGGCTTGCTCGGGACAGTGTCAATTCATCAAAGGTCGATCGACGCAGCCATTTGAACAAGATTGTAAACACCCCAGTTCTTTGCCGACTCTTTCGAGTGTTTTTAGAGAGCCGCTCGTCAGTTGAGAATTTCCTGTTTGTTTTGGACGCCCTTGCCTTCGAGGATCTAGTGAACACATTTGTTAAAGAGCCGAAGATGAAAGCAAATAATGTCCAAGATGGCTCGCACGAAGATTACTGCTTGCGGCAAGCGCAGAAAATATTTAATAAGTACATTCGCTATGGATCCAAGGCTGAAATTTGTTTGAGCGGAGCAGTGAAAGCAAAGCTGCTTCAGGACATTGTGGAGTACCCTCTTGGAGCTGAGATTTTCAACGAAGCTGTTTTGCTATGCAGCGCCGAATTGGTGAACTCCCATTTGGACGCGTTTTACAACTCATCTCGGTATATTCAATATCAAGCAAGTATTTCCGGGCAGCAGCAAGGAGTCGGAACGGGACGAATGCGATCCGGAAGTTCAGCAGTAAAGAAACCCGCGACCAACGTACCCGATGGTGGCGACGGCAACGAGAGCATTGATGAAAGTAACGCAGGACCGACGCTGCCGAATTCTGTTAACGGTCATCCCGGAAACGATGTACCGCTGCAAGTAATATTGAATGGTGGCGGCGCCCAATATTTCCGCAATTTTTTAAGGGAAGAAGGTGCCGAGAATTTGCTCCTCTTTTACAAAGAAGTCGCCGAGTTTCAGTTGCTGCCTCACAGTCAAATCCAGTATATCCAGAGCAAAGCCCGGAAGATTTTTGATAAGTTCGTTCGACGTGGCGGAAAGCTCGAAATTGAACTCCCAATCGATGTGCGCCGAAGTATCCTCTGGAAATTGTCCAATCCGAGTGAGCACACTTTTACTGAAGCTCAAAAGTACATATTATCTGTGTGGGAGCGACAGCACATGGTCAAATTCCGCCGTCACCGACTTTACGGAGACTTGCTCACGTATTTGCAGACCAATACCAATCGTACTGACTCCTTTACAGGAACTGATGGGGCGCAAAAGCCGAGTGCGCTAAATAGCACCGCAAACGCCGCAAGTAATGGTGGCGGTGAATTGGTTGACGTAAGTACAATTACTCTGCGTGAGTTCTTGGAGATTGAGTTGTTACGGCACTACTTTCGAATGTTTTTGGAAAAGGAACAATGCTTAAATGAATTGTACCTCTACTTTGAAATATTGACGTTCCAGCAATTCCCGACTTCCGATTATCTCACACGACAAGCTCGAAAGCTCTTTCATCGGTTTTGCGACCCTCGTTCGCGCGAAAATGTAACACTCGAGGAGTCTATTCGAGCCGATATCGAAGCAAGTCTTGTCAACCCGAGTCCAGCTATGTTTAACAAAGCGCAGGAAGCTATCTACCAGTTTTTTTCGTCGACGCTGTTCCCAAAGTTTCAACACAGTGAAATCTATGGCACAATTCGGCTGAAACAAAACGAATTGCAGCTAGCTAAACTTGCAACGCTTGGCGGAAATCTATTTAACAATCGAAATACTACGATCCTCAAGCGAAATGTTGATGTTTCAAGCAGTGTCGATGCCTCAGGAAGCAAGACTGGAAGAATTCGAACCACGTCAGTACCGAACCTTGGCGGGGTGCTAATCGAGCTCACAGACGCGATGGTGACCGTCAATATGATTCTTGAACACCCGGAGGCTCGTGCGCTCTTTCTCTTTTTCTCAGAGGAGATGTACGTAAATTGCATGCAATTTTTATCTAAAATATGTCAGCGACTGACTCGATGACTATTTTTTAATGTTGTAGCTTCTGTACAGAAAGTATATACTTCTGGCTCGACTGCAATGAATACAAGGATATTCCTCATCGGAATTATCTGAAGCTGCGGGCGCAAAAGATTTATCGCAAATACATCGCTGCGCATTCCAAGCTCCAGGTGAACATTGAAAGCACGCTCGTGCGCGAAATTGTCGCACATTTAAGCGAGCCAACTCGGAATCTATTCATCCCAGCTCAAAATTCGATCACAAAAATGCTGGAGCGCGACACACTTCCCAAGTTCCGAAAATCGAAACATGTAAGTTTCTCATTTTCTTTGCTGAAGCAGGATGTGTTGCTGACTTGCTTACCCATTTCATTTAGTTCGAACCGTGTCTACAGATATTACGCCTGGCAACTCGACCTGTGAAAAATATGTAGTTGTAGCAAGGAAAACCGTGGACGGTAAATTATGCACGGCTCAACACAATAGAGATTTGCATTGAAGCGCATTCTCACTGTTTTCGTGGTGGCAGTCGCCTTCGTTGGCAGGTGATATTTTGCCATATTCTACAAGAATACGGTATACGTTCAAGTCGTTTCAGTATTATTTGGAAACGCCGCTTGAAGAGGCAGTGTCAGAAGAAAACACAGACCGTCATGGCTTCGGTGCAAGCCGAGCTAGCGGTTCATGACCTGCCAACGGGGCTGGATGTTGACGAACTACCATTTCATAGCGATGACCCGAAAAGATTCGAACCTGATCTGCGAGCTGAAAGAGCTAGAGAGATAGTACAACAGGCTGACGAACCCCAGTGTGCTTCAATCGACGAAGCCATGATCGATACTGCGTGTGTTTTCGTTCAAGAAATCGACGAAAATGAACTGGGAGTCACCAAGGGAACACTGGAGCTTATCGATCTGGAACCAAAACAATTCGTTAATTCGCGAATACTTCCGCTGCCTATTGAATCGCTATCGAAAGCACTAATTCTACAAGAATTTGAACGCTCGTGGCGGGCGCTTCGATTATGTTCCTCTTATGAGACGACTCAAGAGCAGTGCTATCCAGGTAAGAGCGTTGAGGAAATGCTATTGAATTGGCATTTGGCACTAAAGACATTGCTCTTCATACAGCGCATGTACTAATGAGAAATTATGACCCTCGTTATACCAACGGAGAGACAACGTTTCTAACCGACGTGGAGATACCTGCGATATTAAAGCCTCGTGTGGCAGTAGAAGAGACCTTAGCGCTCTCTGTCCGTCTCAATCTCAGGCTAGCGCTAGGCATGGTAAGAAACTTCGTGGCTAAAGACACTGATGCCATTCGTCTCACGATACATTTGCTGCGCTTTGAAACAGTGGGAGCCGTTACTGTGTCGTATATTGATTTACGACGTATCACTGGGTTGCCGCGTCACAGAAGAATTCTCTTTTGCACTTTCAGGCGCGTTGGGCACGTCAGAATCTTCACAGTCATCCACTGTGTCTCCTCGCGCTCTATTTTACGTATTGCCAAATCATTTGCCTCACAATCTGTACATAGTGCTTAAAATTTCCAAAGTGCTCATCGGGGATGGTGACGCGGCTACGGCGCCATATTGCAATCCAGAAAAGATCGCAGTTGACGGAGGCCATCAAAAACTGATCGACCGAACAGCGGACTGTTGTCGGCGTCTTGGTCGGTATCACCAGCCACTCGCTTGGGGAGCTCTGTCGATTGCTGAAGGCTCTGAGCGGATCATGACTTTGTATCGACAGCGATCGACAATGAGCGATGATGCTCGAATGCCTTTAATTCCAGAAGCTACGCGTGGAACTTTCAAGTAAGACTGACAAACACGCTGGATCTATGATGCATCAGCTTACTATCTTCGTTCTGATCTTCCATCAGAGAGAAGGTCGTTCCGTCGGTGTGCGTATTTAATCTTGAGCGCATTGACGAACAGAGACTAATCGACGCTAAGTTCAAGGCAAGCGTGTCGTCAATGCCTGCTGAAGGAAGTGACTCATCCACAATCGTTGATCCTTTTTCGATTTATCCCGAATATCAAGCTGTTCATGATGCCAGCCCTAATTGCGAAAACAATCATGACAAGATCAATCCTGAAGTAAAAACTATCGTGAGAGAAGTACAGCCGTTTTGCCATCCGTCAATGATGCCTACGTTTGGTCCTACAGGTTGTGGTCCAGTCGCCGTATCGTATATCAATGCGTTGTACGTGTATCCAATCCAAGTAGACAAATTCCAATTCCGCAACATCGCTATCCGTGTGCAACTACTGTCGAAGGAAATCGACGCAGTCATTGACATTAACAGCTCAGAGGTCCAAGATTCTGTGCTGCGTGCTGTGTACGGACCTGATCAAAGAGCGACTTCAGGCGGCTGTACGCAAGTGAATTATCACCAAAAGAACCCGCAGTTTGAGAGTGAAATCAAGATTTGCCTTCCTGAGAAACTCACAAGAGAGCACCACATCTTATTTTCATTCTATCACGTGCATTGCAAGAAGATATTGTCGCATCAACAGCAGCAAGAACTTGTTGGATATGCTGCCGTTCCAATCCTTCAAAAAGATGGATCTCTGTTGCTGGATTCAAATTATGTAGTGAACGTGATTCCAGTGACAGCTCAAGCCAAGGCGTCCCATACAACAGGAAGGATGATTTTACCAAGTGGATACATGGCACAGGCCCGTGCTAGTTTGGTCGATGCATCCAAAACCACATTCACTTGCCGTACGCGAGCATTATCGTCCATCCATAGTCAAGATAAATCCGTCGCAGCGTTTCTCCAGCTCTTTCATGGACCAGCCATATCTAATGGTCATCAAAATGGGTCTTGGTCTCCAGGCAAAGACGAAGATCTTATTGTGAATCGACTATTGGGCTTGCGCAACGCCAATACCGTCAATGTTCGGTACTTTTTCTTCTCGATCGCCAAACTCGTGCTGTCTTACTTGCGCTTCGGATCCGCGGTCGTGCGATGGGCTGCATTTCGTGCGTTTCTTGCTGTTCTTGAGAAAGCAAGCTGGACGCCTCATCGATCGCTCCGCGTGCAAGACATGAACCAACTTTTGCAATATTTCGTGCAAATCGTGTTTGACGAACGTGTGATTGTGGCTCCGTCTCGTACGGCGACACCGAAATGTTCATCACCGTCCAATGCCTCACGGAAGCAGCCCGAATCAGTCTATGAAGCCGTTTTGGTGGAATGGCTTGCTCTTCTGCAGGACAATACTCCGACGGAGGACGTCGTGGACACAAAGCGTATTTCGCTGGTGTATACCAGTATCCTGTTGCAGCTGATATTAAAATCTATAGCCATGAATATGTTGTCATCAGCAGG
The DNA here is from genome assembly GCA_023335875.1 of Elongisporangium prolatum. Classification (NCBI taxonomy): domain Eukaryota; phylum Oomycota; class Peronosporomycetes; order Pythiales; family Pythiaceae; genus Elongisporangium; species Elongisporangium prolatum. The sequence goes on along the minus strand of JAADVW010000047.1, from coordinate 21,664 downwards.
ATGCGAAGCCCCATCACTGCAACTACCATCATATCTATCAAATGGAGATGAAGCTCTACTCGAACAAGTCCTGCAGGAGCTGATATCGTGCGTGGGAGTTTCATCTCTTGGCCTGTTGCTCCAAAAGGAAGTGAACCGAAGTGTCGCATTTTTCTGTCGTGGGGTGTTCCTTGTCGTGACCAACGGTGTGTCAGCTAGAGTCATCACGCGATACATCAACTCTATCGATGGCAACCAGCGAGACGCGAACATTCTCGTGCACCTCCTTTTCCCATTTCTGCGCATCCTTATTGACTTTGAGCTGTTTGCTGAAGTTAATTCCTCGAAATTCGGAGGCGATAAAGATGCTGCGTCACCTTGGCTCGCTCGTTTAATTTTTGAAAAATTGCTCGCAGTGGTAGATGAGCAAGTCGAAGACAAGATCCGATCCGAGGCGTTAAGACTCGTGAGACGGATGTTCTCAGCTCAAGCCCACAATTTTCGATACCAAACACTGAAGCAACAAGAGCGGATCGCGTTGCTGTACTTCCCGATGATTGTCAATATGGCTCAGTTCACTTCTCGAGGGAAGCTGCTGGGCAGTGTTTTGGACGATACAACTGAAAAGACGTGTGAATTACGCAAGGAATTGCTGATTTGCGTCGTGCACTTACTCAGCAGTGTGTCGGACATCCATCTCACCTGCTTTTTCCAGCAGTGCGCATCCCAACGATGTACTCACATACCGGATGCAAGTTCGACACCGTTGCCTGGTCTGCTTAGTGCGACCACGACGTTGATTCACCGTCGATCTGTCGTCCGCCGTCATTTGCGTCAAGAAGATCAGTACAAGAACACAGTCAAAGCTGTTTCAGGGTATGATGAAGTGCGTGTCCACGCGTGCTTGAGTCTTCTTTGGCATACTATCGATATCTACCTGGTTGAAGATAGCCCGATCACCTGGCAGCGGATGCTTTGCCCCGATCTCTCGGCTCGTGAAGGGAGATTATCTCTGATGGACCTGGAGTTGCATCTGAAGCATCGCCGAAGCCAACACAGAATTGGGATTGTTGATTCCACCAGCAACGCAACAACAACATCTAGTGGAAATTCCAGTCCCAAGGCCCATACTGCGAGCGCAACAGCTACTACATCTTCATTCAGCTCACGACGAACGTCCACGCAGCGTTCGCTCCCTCGCAGTTGGGGAGGTAAAAATTCTCTCACGACGGTGCAGCGTCGAGGCTCCCACAGTGGCAGCCAAGAGACCAAATTGGGCTCGACCACAATAGGTTTTGGATCGAGAAAGAGCATTGGTGACGAGGGAAGTACTGGGGATTTCGAGCCCCAGATTAAACAAGTTGTTCGCATTACGGCCGTGACTCTGTTGCGCACTTTACGGACGGCGGTAGATCGATTCGAGCCTGTTTTACGCTCTATCGAGATGCTTTTCGATTCTTCACGCGATGCTAGAGCCAGACAAGCCCGCAATAGCTGTCCCGCGTTCCTGGAAGAAGCGTATACGCTGTTAGGGTCCCTTACATCTCTTGTCTTCTTCTTGCTGAAGCGATCGGCCGGAATTGAAGCCTTGTACCAAAGCGATGAAGAGGACGAAATTTGTGACGAGGGAGAGCGGTACAAGAGCGTGATAGCCGACATTTTTCAGTTTCTTCAAAGCTTCTTGCTTCGGTTCCAAGTTGCCATTTTCGCAAACCGGGTCAAAGATCTGCCGCTTTTCCATGACCAAAAGCGCATCAAACTGTTGCTATCCATAGCAGCAACAGCCAAGTGTACAATAGTGCAGCAGTATGCCACAAGGTTTCTCTGTCAGCTGCTGGACGTTTGCTACAACCAGACAGGCAGCACTGAACTGATCAAGCGTTCTCTGTTCAAGGTATTTAGCGCAAACTTTTTCAAAAGCTCAAGCCAAGGGACTAGCAGCAGCCACCAGCTCCTCGACCTACCTCCTTTACCCTCGGCACCGGAACTGTCCTGCTCTGCCTTGCGTGATGTGCTCACGATAATGATGGAGTATTCTTGTCCAAACGACGGTCACGGCAGTTTTCGTATCCAGTTTGTGCACCTAGTCCACGAGTTGAGAGCTCAGACCAATGTCTACGAGCAGTGGTTTGCTGCCACCACTGACGCAGACGCCACTGCTGCGTACGACAGAGAGGCCATTGCTAATGGTCTGCACTGCATTATGGACTCGATTTCGCCCTACTGGCTGTTGCATGAAAAGCAGCAGTGGATGAATGCGCTATTGAGGCTGCAGCTGTTGCTGCGCAATTTTGCAGAAGCCGCTTGCTGCAAACTGACGTGCATCACATTCACCACGAAAGCGTCTGGTTCTACTGATGCGTCTTCCAGTCGAGATGAGCTCATGTTTTGGACTTTACAAGAGCTTCGCCTCGCATTTCAGTATGCTGCAAAGGCCTCTTGGCTCGACCAGCAGCTTGCAATTGGGGAGCAACTGCTGCAGCTTTTAAAGCGGCTCAAGCGGTTCCGAGAGTACCAAGAAATGCTGCGAGAGATCGACCAGCTCCTAAGCAGCACAGACATTCTGGAGAACCAGCACGCAGGCGAATTTTCATTTTACCGCGTCGTGGTAGTTGGTGCAGACTCCTTCACACACTGCGAGTACGTCTACAAACGGAGCAAGTTCACGTCCGTTAGTGAGTTCACGAGCGAGCTCAAGACTGTGCTGCTAGCCACAAATCCGTCGTGCGATCGTGTCGAGCTGGTGCCTGAAGCGAAGACGTTCCCAGAGCCCAATGAACGATCGAATGGCACTCTCTACTTCCGCGTGACGACTCTGGAAGTGATCAAGAACGACTGGATGAGCGGCAGTGCCATGTTCCAATTCGCCACGCCATTTACGCTGGGCACTGGATCGTCGTCATACGGGAAATCAAGCGAGCAACTCAAGCGCGTTACACAGCTGACCGTTGCAAAGGCATTTCCGTGCGAACTCACGCGACAGCTTGTGCTCAAGCGCGATGAATGCGTTCGTTGTCCAATTGATACTGCCATGGACGACATTGACAAGCGCTGCGCGATGCTGCAGAGCGAGGTCGACAAGCACCGACAGGGCCAGATGGATCTCAAGACGCTGACGCTGCTACTCAAGGGAAGCGTGGACACGCACGTGCATGGCGGCATTCCGGAGGTAATGGAAGCGTTCCTGCCATTGGATGCGCTGGAATACGATGCTGCTTCCTTCGGGCTGATCGACGCCTCAGGCCAACCCATGGAGCAGGAAAAGAGTGCTCGCAAGCGACAATCTCTCGCACAGATCCTGATCCGCTTTCTCACGCTATGCTCAACGTGTCTGACGATCAGTGGCGCCACCTTTCGAGCAGCAGACGACTCGCTCTCTCCTCTGCAGTGCGAGTTCGAGAAGAGCTTTGCGGCGCTTGTCGCCTCCGCAAGAGCTAGATTAGCGCATGTCCCACTGCCAGACGAGGCCCTGCAGCAGCAGCTTCAAGCGCTCTAAGAGAATCAACAGCATGCAATGGATGGGAGTATGCACTAGTTTCTTGTTGTCTGGTTCCCACATGCAAAGCGAAATGCAGGTTGTTCTACTTGGAGCCCGAGAGCAGCAACTCCTTGGCCTGGTTGATCTTCGTGGCCAGGAACGTCGAGCCGCCCGTGTCTGGGTGGTTCAGGATCAGCAGCTTGCGGTGCGCGTTGCGAATGCGCTCGGTGGACGCGCTCTCGCGCACGCCCAGGATGAGTGCGGCCTCGCGGCGCGTCATCTTCTCCTCGAAGGGTCCGTCGTAGAAGTTGCGCGCCTTCCACGCGCTCACCTCGCTCTTCGGCCGCGCCTTGTACGCCTCGTAGGCCTGCACGACATACTTGGCGCCCATGGCAGCGCCGGCCACGCCCAGACCGGCCACGAGGATGGCCGAGTCACGTGGTGGCGTCGTGTGGAACGCGCGGATCGCGCGTTGGCGGTCGCTGGACGCATCAGAGGGCAGCAGCTGCGCAGAGCGCGACGCCAACGCCGAACGCGGCGTGCTGAGCTGGACGAGGCGACGCAGAGCCATTGAGTCTTGTTCCAGAATGCGTAATGGACAAGGGTACGTCATAACCTTAGACTAGCAAATCGTAACCCGCACCTATACTAGTACTGTGAGTGCTCTAGAATCGAATAGTCGCAGTAGGGGACAGTATGCCGATAGAGAGGTATCGGAACCCACCAGTCAATATTGGCATGGCGAGCAATGCCGGGGGAACGCTGCTGACAGGCGCATCCAGTGGCGAGTACATCTCTGTGGCTGGGCTGCGTGTAGATGGTCGTCGTCGTGAGGAGGTGCGTCGCATCCGCACGCGCATGGGGCTGTTCCAGCGTGTGGACGGGTCGGCGTACTACGAGCAGGGCAATACCAAAGTCGTGGCTGTGGTCTACGGCCCACGCGAGCTCAAGCAGGCAGCAGCCGGGTCTTCCAGCGGTGCCGGCGCGGTAGGTACCGGGTCCGGCAATGCAGCCAGCAACACGCAGCCGAGAGCTGTCGTGCAGTGCGAGTTCACGCAGGCGCCGTTCGCGACCTCAGAACGCAAGGCCGCGCGTTCAGGCGACCGCAAGAAACTCGAGTCGTCCCTGGCCATCAAGCAGATCTTCGAAGCCTGCATCCAGACGCAGCTATATCCCCGCTCGCAGATCGATATTTTCGTCCAAGTGCTGCATGCTGACGGCGGAGAGGTGCCTGCGAGCATCAACGCCATCACGCTGGCGCTAATTGACGCCGGCATCGCCGTAAACGACTTTGTCGTGGCATCTTCGGCTGGCTATCTGCAACAGACCATGCTCTGCGGTTAGTCCTTGCTGTGCGGCTTGGCTTGGAGTCAAAACACTCACTCGTCTTTTGCTGGTATCAGATCTCAACTACTCGGAGGAGTCTGCACGCGCGCCGCAACTGGTGATCGCGCTGAACCCACGCACGCAGAAGCTGAACCTGCTGCAGATGGAGTGCAAGCTGCCATTGGAGCTCTTCGAGAGCCTCATGGACGTGGCCATGGACGGCTGTAACCAGATCTACGACCTGCTGCAGAACGCCGTGCGTGAACACACGTGGGAGCGATTACGTCTGCGGGGCACGCCCACGGCCAAGAGCCCGCATCTCTAATGTGTCAATCGTACTTTGACGGATCACCTCAGTGCTCGTTTTGTTTTTTTGCAATTTTGGGTTTCGGGTTTCTCGATATTTTGTTTTTGCGTTTTGCGCGCGGGCTTTTGAATTCAAAAAGCCCAAAATTTGAGATTTTCCGATCTCTAGATTTGAGCCAAAAGGGCGCGATTCCATTTTGCCTCCTGCCAGCGGAGCAGCTCATTGCGCAAGAGCTCCCCCTTCGACGTCATGGTTCAGGACACGCTTTACGTCAGTGGACACGAGAACGCGCTGCCAATGGCCACAGCCCACGGCGCAGCCACGCCCGCGAAGAGCGAGTCGAAGGACGTGATAAAGGCCGAGCCAGAGAGCGCGCAACAGGCATCCTCAAGTGGCACACCGCAGCGCCGAGCTTTGCAAGCTCTCGATAGCAATCGGCTCTCCAACACGCCGCAATCAGCAGCAGCTGAAGCACCAGAGTCCTTATCCAAGCCTGTATTTGTGTCGCCGCTCGCACGACTCTTGACCGAGCGCAAGATATGCATTTCGCAGTATGCGCCATCGCCAGGATCAGCCGCAGGAATCACCGCGTTGTCCGGTCAGAAGCGCAAACCGCAGTCGAGTGAGGACGCTGGCAGCCGCAAGAGCGACCTAGCGTCAGTGACAGTAACAGAGGACGAGAAGGACGTAGAGCTTGCGACAGCCACAGACGAGAACATCGCGTGGCTGGATATGCTGGTGGCGTTGCTGGAGCGAAAATACCGAGGCCGATCACTTCCTGTGGACGTCAGTACGTTGCAACGAGCTGATCTGCTTGAACAAGCCAGCCAGCTTAGTACCAGCGGAACGGCTTCGTCCTTAAGCCAGCAAGTGTCAGAAGAGCCCAACGCGAATCGTATCTTCACTGACCAAGCCATTAGAAACAGCAGAGACCTTCCAAGCCAGCCTGCCAGCCAGAAGATGGATGCAATGTCAGCAGCTCCCAGCGTCAAGACCAAGGAGCAGCTCGAGCAGCTGGACAAGGAGCGGGAAGAGCTTCGCCAGCGGCAGCTTCTCCTCCATGCGCAGCAGATCCAGGACACGAGTGTCACGTCCACCGCTTGCTGCGGATGCAAGACCGGGTGCCTGAAAATGTACGTTCATTGCTCCAACCTCTGTTTTGAGATAGCAGTTGCTCACTCAGCTATGGTTGATGCGTGCAGGTACTGTGTCTGCTTTAGCACACGCGGCTTCTGCCATCCGCAATGCACATGCGACGACTGCAAAAACTCCCGCGAGAACAAGCAACAGCGTCTGGAAGCCATCCAGAGCTATCTCTCGAACGATCCACGCGCCTTCTCACTCTCTTCCTTCCAGCTAAAGGCGCGTACCACAGGCTTCCTGCACCTGCTGCCCCAGGTAATGCTCCCTTACCAGCAGCTATGTAGCTCCAAAGGCCTTCAAGCCACTCACTCGCGTCTCCGTGGACTTGCAGAAAGCCAGCACGACTGTGCCGCGAGGCTGCCGGTGCAAGAAGTCCAAGTGCCTCAAGAAATACTGCGAGTGTTTTCAGAACGGACTCGCGTGCACAGCGCACTGCCGCTGCCAGGATTGCTCGAACCATGCGCACTCGGAGCACTACATCCGCAAGAAGCAGGAACTGGCCGAGCATCGAGGGAAGCAGGAAGCGTTCCACCAGATCCAGGTCACCGTCACCAAGAAGCCCAAGCGTAACCACGTGGAGAAGACTATCCGTCTGCGTCTATGAGAACACCCGATAATAGAAACCCAATAGATAGATTTATGAAAGTGCTACATGGGACCAACTCGTTTGTCCTGACGACGGAGGACTGAGTCCGTCTTGACTCATGCTTGAGTTGTGAGTGTCGGTGTATTTAGCAAGCACGGTGGAGCGGGAGGGAAGGATGAAATGAATGACCAGGTCAATGATTAAATTGTCTCCAATGGACTCGAGCGTCTTTGACAACTCCTGCTATCAGTCGTTGTCCAGTCGTCATCCAGAGCAGCGCTTTTACAGTCACTCGCCTATATTAATTTACTAGAGACCGTCAGCCACACACAGCTGCAAGTTTACTGCTCGCATCTCCATCCGTCCTTCGGGTGCCATGAGCAGACAGACTCAGCACAAGAGCAGAAGTATTACTCACAGCGGGCAGATCTGTTTCCTGCCGCGAGCAGTCATCTGACAACCATCTCGGCCTGTTGCACACAGCATCAACGAATCCAGTGCGCCCTAAAAGTGGGAGCAGCAGCACGAAGAGCGATCCAAGCGTGCGACAACTTGTTGACTACTTCCCCCCAGGCTGCCGCCCCTGTCCAGCAGTTGCTCACTCTTGAATTCGCGTGCCTCGCAACGAGCCATGTTCTCCAAGACCTCGATCATCGCCGCCGTCGCGCTCGCCGCCCAGACCGTGTCTGCCACTGACTACGTGGGCGGCTGGGCCTCCAGCACCACGTGCGTGGACATCTGTACCACGGCCAGCTCGTCACCATCGTGCTCGTCCAGCTCGTCGTACTACTCCAACTGCCTGGCCAAGACACTTACACCTGGAGACTTTGATTACCTCATGCTTGAGCAGCTCTTCATCCCGCAGTTCTGCGACGAGCTGCTCTCGGGTGTGGACGTCACGATCTCGCACCAGAACGTGAACATGTACCCGAACGGCATCACGTGCGTCGAGTCCAAGGCGGCGAGTGTCATGACCGTCCACGGCATGTGGGCGCAGTACTATGGCGGCTACCCAGGCTGCTGCAACGTGTCCAGCACGATCCGCAACGCACCGTACAACGCCGGCACGTTCTTGGCAGACCAGGGTGACCTGCTCGAATCCATGGCCGCAGTCTGGGTGGACCCCACGCAGAGCACGACCAACGAGACGCTGTGCGAGATCTACAACCATGAGTTCCAGAAGCACGGCTTGTGCTTCTACGCTGACGGATCGGACTACGAGTCGGCCGCTGTGACCTACTTCGAAGTCACGCTCGCAGCCAATGAGCTTGTCGCTGAGGCCACGGCCCAGATCAACACGTGGGCCGCCTCAGAATCGGCCTCCACGACGCTCGAGGAGATCAACGCGTTGTACTCGAACTACGTGCAGGTGCTGTGCTCCGGCACCGACGGCCTCAACAGCCTCGTGGCCATTCGCGTGTGCTTGTCCAAGCCCTCGACCGTGAACTCGGCCGGCCCCACGGCCTTCGAGGACTGTCCTGCTGCTACCAATGGCACCATGATCACGTGCTCTGCCGGTTCGCCCATTCTGCTCACGGCCTACACGGCTCCTTAAAGCTTTGAGCGTAGTACTTGCTACTAGTATGACTAACGGCACTGCCGATTTTGACCTTCACCAGCGGATGGGCACTCCCACTCTTTTGTCATTAGTGCCCATCCGCAATAACAGTACAGTATACGCTGAAATAGAAGGCCAAAAGATCCGACCAACCGTATCAGAATGCTGTACCAGTTTGTTTAGCCGGTTAATGGTCCAAACCGGTTTGTCACTATCATTGCAACAAGTTCAAGTCCATGGCGATCAAGACGTTCCTGCTGCCGGTCACGCGCCACGCGCCGCTGAACCTGCAGGTGCTCAAGACGGTCTCGGACTGCTTCACCAACAGCCGCGTCTGTCTGCGTGTGGCCTTCGCGCCCGACGCGCCTACGGACATCGCGCGCTTGGCGCCACAGATGGCCAACCGGCATCCTGAGCTCTTCGATCGGCCTACCATTGTGGACTTCAGCAAGACGAAGGAGGTCGCAGAGGCCATGGAAGGCTGTGATGGCGCCATCTTCTCCAGCGGAGAGGACGACCCGGCGCTGCTGAAGAACGAGCTGAATCTGGCCAAGGCGGCCAAAGACCTCGCGCTTCCGCACGTCATCAAGGTTTCCTGTGCGGAAGGCCTGCTAGGTGAGAAGTCTGGTGTGGAGCTGGGCCGGACGCACTGGACTATCGAGCAGACGCTCCAGCAGGATCTCCAGCAAGGCCGAAAGCTGCAGCTGCTACGTCCAAACACGAGCATGCAGCGATTCCTGCATGGCCGGCTGTTTGAGATGGTCTGTGGGCGCACGATCTCCGTGTCGGTCAAGAACGGTCGCATCGCGTTCGTGAACGACTTCGACGTGGCTGAAGTGGTCAATGCTTTGCTTCAAGACGAGTCTAAAGAGGGCGATCGAGTTCAGACCTACACTCTCACGGGACCAGGTGATGAATGCTGCAACTTACTTCACTGTGACGTTTGCTACTGACAGCGCTTTGATGATTCTCTGGCTGCAGAATCGCTTTCATATGAAGATGTAGCGCGCCAATTAACTCAAGCTATTGGCCAGAACGTCCGCTACTCGTACTTCCCGCTCTGGGCTGTGCAGCCTGCGCTTTGGATCAAAGGAGTTCGTCCGGATGAAGTGAATGCGGAGATTTCTCTGGTACGAGCTTACGAGTCCGGAGTTGAAGGCGAAGTGACCGATACGATCGAGAAGCTCTTGCACAGGCCTGCCCGTACATTCCGCGACTTTGCGATAGCAAACAAGAACGCTTGGCCTTTGGCTTCGTTCAAATAGCCCAACGCATTGAGCCGTTGGGGCTTGATAGTAAACAAAAAAGAAAGGTATCCCATGAAGCGGTTGGAATATGTGATGCCTCATTGCTTTGGTTCACCCAGAGAACATGCAATCGGATCAAGAACTCAATGTATTGCAAGGTAAAAGGCATTCAATCTGGACGGCGTCTAAGCACAGGTCAGCGGCGTGTGCACAGTCATAAACGGAGTGTTGCCCAACATCTTCGAAGGCCAAGCGAGCGAAACGCCGACGGTGGTGAGGATCGGAATAATAAGTGCCAGGATGAACGTGATCATACTGTTCTGCGAGTAGAGGCCTTCAGGCAGACCGAACCAGTTGAATCCGTCCACGAAGGAGCCACCAACGATCCAGCCGACAATGAAGATCGTTAATAGACCAGACAGACAGCCGAAGATGGCACCGACTGAAGTGGCTTTCTTCCAGGCGCCCAGCAGCATGGGGCCGACAGTGGCCGTGCACAGCAGATCCGCGATCAGGAAGAGCGTGAGAATGTTGTATCCCTTGAGGGCGATAAACACGGCCGGAATGTTCAGCAAGGCGCAGATCAAGCGCGCGTAGTTGAGCGACAGCGACGGGAAGTTGGTCACGAGCTCGGCCGCAATGCCGATCTGGATCGTATCCGCACACGAACTGGCGAGAGCCGCAATGACGACGCCGACGAGAATCTGCCAGCCACGGCCCATGTTGAGCAAGATGGAGAAGAAGTACGTGCCGTCGGGGTAGGCGAGGTACGAGACCATGCCAGCGAGTGCTAGAGACACCGTGAACGGGACGATCATAAAGCACGAGAGCAAGCAGGCCTTGCGGAGAGTTGCGTCGTCGACAGCTGAATAAACGCGCTGCCAGAAGCCTGTGAAGAACATATTGGCACTGACGACAGCAATAACCAGTGTCACAAGCGTTTCAAAGCCGTCAACCGTGAAGGCAGCGACCTTGGTTTCCTTCCAAGCACCAGCCGGAATGTGTACTACGAAGGCCATGGCGATGCACACAATGAGCACAAGCGAGAGCACGCCAGCGCCCTGCCACACGTCAGTCGCGAGGCTCGCGCGCAAGCCGCCAATGAGCAGGTAGATGTTGGTCATGATAACTACGGCCATGATAGCAACGGACGGGTGCGCATTGGGCGAGAGAATGACAGCGAGATCGCCCACGCAAGTCAGCTCCGAGACCAGCGAGATGAACTGGTAGAAGACCGCAATGAGCGCGACGTAGTACTGCATGACTTTGCCGAAGCGCTACACGAGAAGTTACAAAGTCAGCTGCTTGGTCTCAGTGTTGAGGAGGTCATTGGCTCTTACGGTTGCGATGAACTCTGTGAAGCTCACGCCGTTTCCAAAGGCCGAGCGCGTGTACGGCCCTACGACCTACATCATCATGCGTTAAAAGGCTTGACTCGGCAATACAAGATGGCGTTTATTACCCCAAGAACGAGCACACCAAGTACACCCGAGAGCGTGTAGCCGATCACGCCCCAGGTTCCGGCCAAGACACCGATCTCTGGGTACGAGAAGAGCGTCCAGGAGCCCATACCCGAAGCGAAGAAGCACCAGGCGAGACTGACCGCCGTCTGCGTGTTGGATGCGCTACACGACGCACTCAGATCAGCTTTCCATGCTTGGGTGGAAGGAGCCGACAGCAGGCCGTACCTGACGAAGCTCTTGGTCGAGTGCACGTCCATCTTGCGGCTCACGATGATGGCGTAGGCCGCGACGGCCACAAGCGTGACGCTCAGCACAATGTACGTCACAGCAGTAGACAGCATTAAGCTCTTGGCTTCCTCGATGTCGAATCCGGAATGACATCAGCAGTGCAACTCGCGTGTTCAAAGCCCATCATTCGTTCCATCTACCTGCGAGACGTGATGGCCTACCTATGGCATTTCAAAGGTACTTTTAACGATTGGCTGGCATCTGATGATTCCGAATGGTAATCACAGTGTTTAGAGGAATCGCATCATCTCATTATGGTAGTGTACAACAAATTTATTAGAAGTTCGAGCCAAAACTGGAGCCATGGGATCGCACTACACTTGAATGCTGCAGCTGGGCCACAACAAATAGGCTTAGTCAAACGTCACGAGGTGCGAGTCCATGGAGCTCAGTGCGATCGCGAACGCCTGTACAGGCGAGAACGGATGCGCGTAATCCATCGAGTACACCTGTCGGTCCTGCGTACGTCCGAACAGCATGAGCGTCTTGTCCATGTCGTCCGGATGTGACAGGAGGAAGTTCTTGACCGAAGCAGCAGCCACACGACCGCCAAAGTCCAGGCAGTAGGCTTCCAGCGACTCGATCCAGACTGGCGGCTTGTTGATCAAGTGCAGAGCGCGGTTCGTGTCCGGGTTGTCCACCTGAGCGAGAATTGTGTCCTCCTTGCTGGCTGCCTGCCACGGATGGATCTGCCACGAGGGCGTGCCATCGACCGAGCAGTCGACTTGGGGGTTCTCTGAGACCAGAGGCAGAGCCACGCGCATCTGGCGAGGCGACTTGCCGAACGTAGCGGCGTACTGGACAGCGCCCATCTCGATTGGCTGCTCGCCGGTCGTGTCCATCATTGTGTACTGCGAGCCCATGTAGTTCTTCTCAAGACGGGCGACCTGCACGAGAGAGCTGCTATTGTTGTTGCTGCTGGTCGACGCATTTGTTGCCGCGTAGATGGAGAAGCTGACCGACATGTCGTACTGGCGACGACGCACGGCTGTGCACAGCAGCGTGTCAGTGTCCTGTGTGTAGAGCTCGTAGTTGCCACCGCCGCGTGTGCGGATGTAGCACTGCATCATGAGCGCCTGCGGAGGCGATGGCGCCGTGAGGAAGCGAGCCATGAACGAGACTGTGAGCCGCGCAGTAGCCACAAGCATGTTGCGTAGCGCAACATCGGCTGGCGGAGGTGGCTCTACCGGAGCTTGGTCGCATACTGTCACGTGGTCCGCCAGAGACGCCTTCTTCATTGAGTTGGCGCAGTAAGGGCAGGGCACAGTCATCTCGTTGGCCATGCGCTGCGCATGACGAGAGGCCACAAGCAGCGATGAGCTGATGCTTTCGCGACACATTGGGCACGAGCCGCGGTCGCTCACCCATCGCTCGATGCAGTCCTTGCAGAAGATCTGACCGCAGCAGGTGGCTTCCGTGGCGCCCGTGAACACTTCCTGGCAGATGGCGCACTCCAGCATCTTGCGTGTGTTCTCAAGCGCTTCCAGCTGCTCATCGCGCGGCATAGGCGCCATGGGAGGGTATGCGATGGTCGAGACCAGATTGGAGGCCGCGAGAGCCGAAGCAGCTGTGCGCTGACCAAGATGGCGCGTCTTTAGCGCTGAGTGGATGTCGAACAGCATGTCCACGACCTCGCTGACGCTGCGCGCAGTCTCAACGATCGCAGGCGCCTGCACTTCGACCTCGGGCACAGGCTCCATCTCGGGCTCCTGCTCGTGGAACACGGGGGCCGAGCTCATGTCTTCCATGTCGGCGTCCTCGGTCTGGTTGTCCTGCTGCTGGTCGTCTTCGTCTTGCTCCATCAAGCGGCGGTTGTTAAAGTCCGGGCGGGCGAACAGGTCGACCATACCCTCGAACTGCGGAGAGACCTCAATGTCCATGTCAAAGCGGTCGTGACGGCGCGGCGTCACGCGGGGCGAAAGCAGGATGAACTCGCTGAGCGTGCGCGTGCGGTGCATCTTGCTGCTGTGCTTGGGCTCGGTCACCACGCGCAAACGCCGCGCGAAGCGGTTGCCGGCCGCTGAAGCCGAGGCGCTCGAGTGGGCCAGATCCAGCGCGTTGTTGCTGAGCGAAGAGGCCATGGCTGCTGGAGAGAGGGATGGGAGTACTCGCCACCGACGTCGAGAGGACGGAGAGGGAGAGTGGAGGTGAGCTGCAAGTCACGAGAGCCCGGGAGCTCGTTGGCGAATGCGCAAATGAGAGATGGAGTTGCCGCTGGAGCTTCGAGTGGCGAAGACGCGAGTTGAGGACGACACCGGCTGAGGAGGAAGAGAACGGAGCGCGCTCTATTCGGAGCATCTCGTGGCCGATTGGCCAGTTTCAAGCGCTCTGACGATGTGACGGCACAGGCAGGAGGGCGGACCTACCCCCTCAACTGGCACTCTCTGCCACTTTGCAGGATCCAATTTGACTTGGGAATTGTATGCGACAGATAGCCAGCTGGGGAGAAGGGGCCTGTATTCGGTTAAAAGAACATCAACCATCAAATAAAAGATGCTATGTCAGAAGTAAAAGAACAGGTTCAGTGCAAAATGCGACATATTGACGAGCTGCTTCACTGCGGCAGAGAGCTAATGCAGGCGTTCTGCAGCAGTCGCAGCTCCTGTCGCCAGGCCACAGGCAGCTCGTCCGCATCGCTGTGTTCTCCGCCTCTTGTGAGCCAGAGCGCGTGGTGCGGCGGCAGCTTGAGCCTCGCACACATCTCCATGAAGAGCGGCTCCATGGCGTCCAGCGATCTTGCTATGCAACATCCCACAGTGAGACTCCTAATGGAGAGACAGTTGCGACAGCTCCTTACCAAGTTTTTTCGCGGCGCTCAGCTGGATTGCGACAGCAGAATCGTTACTCACAGCAGGCAGTACATTGCCATCCGCTGGCGCTGTCGACGTATGCGTGCGCAGGACGAGCTTGCAGCCGCAGCACTTCTGCAGCGTGTTGACGGATGTCCCGCTCAGCGTGCTCAGCACCAGTGTGGTCGATCCGCTCAGCGCGTGCTTGATCTGGATCGCCACGGACTTGAGCTGCGACGGCGGCATGCACAGCACCAGGATCTGCGCCTCGTGCGCCAAGCGCGCGTTGTCCTGGCACTGCTCGATCTCGGCGAACAACGTCGGCGCGTGAGCTGCTCGCGCCAGCGCCGCGCACTTGGGGATCTTGTCCGGCTGCCGCGTGGAGATCACGAGTCGGTGTGCCGGGTACTGCAGCTCCAGTAGCGCCATGGCCACAGCGCAACCGACATTCCCGGCGCCGATGATGCCGACCTTTGGCAAATCCGGCTCGTCCGCCTGCCTGTAGCACCGCACAGCCGCCAGAATTAACAGCGCACACTGATGAGCAATCTCCTGTGTCGCCTGCTCACGCTTGTGGTACAGCGACTGGACGTTGGGCGCCAGCCGCGACGCCGCGAAAAGCTCCGCGCGCAGCTTGAAGGGCTCCTTAGCCACTACGCTCGAGCTCATGGCGTTTCGCTCCTCTGGTATTTATATGCAGAAAATGGATTGGGAAACGCATGCTTTAGTATGCTAATCTGGTCGGGTCGAGGCCGTCGGTCGTGGCCGGAATAGCTGGTCCGCGTACAATGTCGGCGATTGTTTGGCGACAGAGCCGAATTGGCCGAGTCGCTCGAAGAAGTGCTTGCCCGGCTTGAGCGTTGAGTGCAAGTCCTTGCTGACCGACAGCCTTCGCTCTTTGTCCTCCTTCATGTCGGTAGTCGAGGCTATGCGGGCTTGCAGCTCCAAGCCATTCGGCACAGACGTGGATCTCGTTCCAATGAACAAACCACGACGTGGATGAATTGGGAACTGCCGTCCATCTCGCTGCGCTTGTGGCTTTGGATCAGCATTCCTCGCTTGAGAAAGCGGCGATGCCAGAGACTCTCGCGAAGCGCCTTGGCCTTGTTTGAGCTCCTCAACCGCTCGCAAGACTTCCTGCACGACGTGTAGCGTCTGGCTTTGCGTCTCTTCGATCTGTCCAAGTCTCGCTTCCAATGCAGACGAGAGCGCTGGATCGGGACTGAGTTTCAGCACTGAAAGCTGATTGAGCAGTTTGGAATCGATGCTGAATCTGACCGTCTCGTCCTCCAGCTTGGGGTCAATGACTTCAGCCACCAGCAGCGCCGCGTGCCCGTTCGATAGCGAGTTGTCATCGTTGTCTTCGTACATCACGGAGCAGACCAGATCCTTGAGAGGACAGAAGCCACGATGCGCCTCGTTCTGGTCCATGAATCGGGTCAAAATCTGGGTTATAACGTGGCGGCGATCGATCGGATACCTTTTCACCACCTCATGGAAGTCATTGCGCGTGAGAACGCACATCTCCACGTACGAGACAGCTCGGACATTGGCTGTTCGTTCGTAATTCATCAGCAGCGCGATCTCTCCGAATGCTTGGCCGCGATTGAGCTCCGTCAAGCGCGTTGGCGATCGATTTGGAGTATCTGTCTGGTCACGCTCACTTGGCGCTCGCTCGCGGAGATTGCCGTTGTAGCGAGCGCTGTCGTACAACGAATAGACGCGGACATCGTCCGCGTTGTCGCTGCGATGCAGCGCTAGTGTTCCGTGCTCAAAGCTTCCGGAATCGTGGGCCACTTCACAAACCCCATGATTGATTATGTAAAACTCATCGCCCACTTCTCCACGTCGAATGATGAAATCATCCGGAAGATACACTCGAACCTGCAGATGCAGCGCGATCTGTTTCTGGAAATCAGCACTGCAGTCGCGCCAGAAGGGCACATGCATTACCAGTACCATATACTTAAACAGCACGACCTCCAGCGCCAGATTATGGGTCAGGTCCTTGGAAAACCTGACGTTTTCGCCGTCTTGCGACTCGTATTCGCGCCACAAGTGCTCGTAGTACTGGTGGATTCGCTCACGAAGCGGAAGTGGGAGCTGCATTTTGGTCATGATAGCAAAGACGGACTCCATTTTGCGCTGGTAGTTGGTGGTGTTGGCATTGAAATTGGACACGAGCATGGCCACGTGGCCAAACACAATGGCCAATACAAGCGAGCCCACCAACACAGCGAATGAGGCGAACACGTTCTGCTCGACTGTGTGTGTAGCCAGGCCCTGCCCCTGCAAGAGCTGGAGCGCGTCGTAGAAGCTGGCAGCATAGTCGTTAATGAAAACGTCAGACGATCGCGCCTTCGCTGTGAGCATTTTCCAGAAGCAAGCCATGTAGTGCGTGAGCAGCAACACGAGCCCGATGATCCACGTGATGCGAATGAGATACGAGTATCGAGAGTACAAGAACCATGCCCAGATGGATTTCCCGGAACGACCAACGTACGCGAACCACGCGAGACGGAAGCCAAGAAGGATGTGGACCACGCGCTCGAATCGCACGAGAATGTCGAAAGCGAAGAAGCACCAGTCGCAATTCTGATCGGTGATCAAGCGAAGCCAGTGGATTGGGATCGACGAGAGAAAGTCTGGCAGGAACCAGCCTTTGAAATACTGCCAGGCGATTGCTTGGCGTGAGCTCACGATGCTGCCATCTTTCTCTACGAATGAAGTGTTAAACATCAAAAGGAAATCCACCAGAAGCATCGCATCAAAAGCGTCGCCGACTGTATCGCACCACGTTGGGATGGTCGCTGTAAATGCAATTTCTAGTGGAAGAACTACTGCGTACGCCAATGAGAAAGCCACGAGTGCTGCGTTGCGAAAGCGGGATACAGTCGAGTACGGCGATATCGGCTCCAGTAGATTACGAATGCTACTCCTCGCCCATTGCCAAAGCCAGCCACCTTTTGCTTCTTGCATTGCAGATTCCAGTGCTTCATTTGGCTCGATTTCTTCTTCCAAAGATTCCTCTACAGATTCTCCCACGTCAAACCGCGACGATTGGTCTACGGTTTCCATGCGAGAGATGGAGCGCCTGGACTGCGCCATATCTTCGACTGATGGCAACGTGGGGGACCTAGACGAAGTCGGACCGCGATCGCCAGCGCTCTGACGTAGGCGGATCTGGAACCGGTTCATAATCTCATCGTACTACTCACGTTGGGAACAAAATTAATGGACTTGTCAACCTCGTCTCTCTGAGGCTTCAGAGGCAGAAACGTTGTCAAGTAGCCTGCTGGGCTGGATTTCAATCGCTTCATAGCGTCCCTACTCGGTGAACACAGCGATTTCTCATTGTTCGTGGTCGGCGGCTTCTCGTTTGTAGCTATCATCGAAAGGTGGCTGTTGAATCGCTTCTTGTGCCGCGGCTTCGACGAGAACGCTTGAATTTTGGTTGAATCAACCGAGATGTTGGTCACCATTGTCTCGCCTTCTTCGTATATGGAATGAGACCTGGCGGTTGAACGACGTTGGCGTGTGGGCATGGGCCCCGTTTCTATGGTCGAGGCAGTAATAGATTCTAAAACCAAATTCACATCGAGCAACAGAGAACTCCACTGAAGAATGGGATTTGCGCTCAACAATTTCACTGAAGGATCCATTATCGAGAACCCATCCCATGAAGAAGAAGACCCAAACGAATCAGCCCACGAGCTTCCGTAATTGCATCTGACCTAATCCATTTCATGCAAGTTCGCAGCAACATTGAGGCTTCCATGTGGCGAAAGGAGTGTTTTAGTCTGTGGATCGCGCACCGCTGGGAATTGTTCCATGAACGTTCTGGGACATTGTGTGTCGTCCAGAATCTGTCTTCAAACTCCCTATTTTTGGAAAATTGTGCATGAAAAAAAAAAATTTGGATCGTCAAGCGGACCGTTGGCTCTGTCTGTATTGTGTTGGTAGACTCAGCACTGAACCTTAGTTACCGCCCGATTCCTCACTCAGGATAAGAAATTGCCATTTTGTCCGGAGGCGAGACAAGTGGCAACGGGTGATGCTGTGGGTATTTCAGAGAAGTTGCAATGCGCATTTCTATAGCATGGGTATTCGCTCTTCACTTTCAAATCAAGAGTGTGGACGTTTGACCACGAAGAGCGGAGCCAAGCGTTTCAACGATTGAACAATCTAGGTCTTGGACCATGATTAAACTACTTTGACATCATGAGCTTCTGCGAGACTTCCGTTTAAGTGCGGTGCGATCTCGACGTGATCGCATCGTTGTACAGGTAATTTATATCGAGTTTCGTCACGAGACTGGCCAATCACGATGCCCAGAGTGGTATTCGACGGACATATCGTCGTCCTTGCAACAAGATGAGTACGTTGCATTGAGCACAACGCAAGAACTTGCTCTACGCTTCAGCAAGTGGCACCGACAGATCTAGAGATTGGCAGTTGATCCAATCTACGTCTTCCTGGCCAGTCGCCGACGGTGCGCACATAACTGATTCTGGACTTTGTGCTGAGACTTAAGTTAGTTCAAGAAGAGGCTTCTTCTAAGTCGACAAATAGTTCGTTAGTCGTGGTTTGGGTGTTTTTTTACAGGGCCAGAATCTCGGAAAACTCACATGACCAAGACCACGGAGGACTTAATACATGAGCCACTAACTGAAACGTACTTTGTATTGGGAGATGGCTATAGCATTGCAAAACTGAGAATGCAAGCAAGTAGACGCTTAAACACTGGGATTTGATCATGTATTATGTACGGAAAAGCCCAATTTCACGGACTTTGGATGCATGATCGAGTCACTTAGGTTGAACCTTGGTCATATCTATTGGTGTATCAACCGAGCTTCAATTCACTCTGCTCAATTGCGTCGAGTCGATGGAGTTGATCGTCGGATTCGATGAGTATTTGTCGTTCGAGACTTTGACATTCTGCGTTGTAATGACGAACGCGGTCGATGTTCGTAGACCGTTTACACAGTTGTGGGTTTAGGTATACTTGTCCATAATTATTTAAAGAGGTCTATACTATATCTCACAGGTAAACAAAAACTACACCTATTCACGTTCAGTTTGAGAAAAGCGCCACTCCGTTTGAAGATTTTGACATTCAAAGAGAAACCCTTCTAAAGGAATAAATTGATGTACATCATATTTAGGAGGAATGAACTGAAAATAAAAGGAGGTGTCGAGCCATGTTTGCCATTCGTTTGAGCTCTGTGTCCTGGAGCCTACGCCATTTCTCCAAACACGACGAAGCACACGCTTACAGACAAGCAGAGGATTCTTGACGCTGCGCAAAGCTCTTCAGACTGGCAAGCTGCGGCCAAACCCTCGGTATCAAGAAAAAAACAGCATGGCGTTGGGCTCAGAAGGCCAAGGAGACAGGCAACTGGCGTGCGGTCCCGTCTGCCCAGGGGGGATGGCGGTACATGAAGGTGACAGAGCCTATGGCTCAGTACGTTGAGCAGCGCATCGCTCTCAACTGCCACCTTACGTTAAAGAAATGGCCGACGCTCTAATGGCCCAGTACGGCGTGAGCGTGAGCACTCAAACAGTCAAGAGGGCGTTCGATGGGCGTGGATTCACTGTAAAGCAGGTGCACAGGCAGAGTGATTTAATGAACGAGCTCCACAACAAGCAGAAGCGTCAAGATTATATCATCAAGCTACTCTCGTACCAGTCAGCAGGTAAGAAAATATACTATGTTGACGAAACTAATTACAATATGGTGCGCTTCGGAGTGTTGGACGGGCTCCTCGTGGGGCCCGCGCCACAGACGTCGTCACCACCAGCAAGGGCATGCATGTCGTTGCATGCATATCCAAGCCTCGCGTACTGAGAGCGGCGACTCAGTCGCTACATGGCCATTGAGGCCAAAGACTTCTTCTGCCGTCTTTAATGCCATATTGAAGAAACGGAAGACCTGAGCGACGTTGTTCTGGTGCTCGACAATGCGCCCTGCCACTCCAACGCTGAGGACGTGCTGAAGGCAGAAGAGTTCGCTGGAGCGAGCATGTTGCAGCTGGGGCTGTATTCCCCAATGCTCAACCCTATAGCAAACGTGCTTTCGACCTTCAAGGCCGCAATCAAAAAGCACTTGGCACTTCAGCGCCAGGCCATCATCAATACACCGCCGGGCACAACACAAGTGGCTCACAGAAAGAGCTTTCTCATCCAAGCCGCAGATTTGCTTCTTGAGGAAGTAGTGACCTCTGAACTCTGTGTGAAGTGATATGATCACACACTCAAGTTTCACGCTGCTGCGACGCTTTTGCAGGACATGCCTGTTGGATTATAATTCAATTATACAGTTTATCGTAAATATTGAGTCTTGCAATTATGTAATTTAAAAGTTTTCTCTCTTTGAATGTCTAATTTTTCGAACGGAGTGGCGCTTTTCTCATACGGAACGTGAAAATGTGTACAGGACAAGTGACTGTTCGTGCAACAGTTTTTATTCATTATCTAAAACTTATACTCCCTCCGTTCCTATTAGTTTTCCGGTTTGCTTTTGTGCTAACATATCTTTAAGCCTAATTTATCATCTTATTCAAAAATAGCATCAAATCTGCTCTACTTTCTACAACGAATTCGATATGACGAACTTCAACGAATGTCGCTTACACCCTAGTCCAAGTGCGGAACGCCATTCTGGGTCGAAATCTTCGCGTCAGTTAGGGTTAGCGTTTGATTGACTGCTCTTTCAGAACTGCCGTTCTGAAGCATGTTGATGTCCCGACCAAAATTGATCGTGTATATGTTGGGCTGGAGATCACAATGAGAGGCTCGTGGCAGACCTCGCACTCTACACACGGCCGTGCGGCGACTCGCCGCGATCATGCACTTGACGTTGTGCGCAGGGGAGAACGGTAGCGGACGGCTCGTGGTAGTGATCTCCTCGTTGTCTGCATTCGTGGCTGCGGCAGCCGTCGGCACCTTTGCGCTCGAGCGCAGCACGTAGGTGATACCGTACGCACCGTCACCGCAACTTCTTTCTAAACCATCCTGGCACAGGCGCTGCCATCGTCTGCTCGAACGCCGTGTTCGGGACGGTCGAAATACCTTCAGTGGACGACGCAAGCTGTGTTGGTCCATAACGGCAGCGGTTGCACCAACACACGCGGCGTGTGACGAAAGTCACACAGGACGATGCACAGAGGTGCTTAGAAGTTAGGCTTCTGCGCGCTAGTCTATGGCGCGAGTGCTACAGAGGAAGTAGATTTAAGACTGAGTATACTTAGCTTATCATACCTAAACTGGCTCCTACTTGATTTATCCTGTCTAACCTCATACCTCTTCTTACATGATAGCCTGATTTCTGCTGGGGCTATGGAGGTTCCTATGTACCCAACCTCTGGTACCTTAGGTACGACTTAAGTACGACTTGCGTAGACGTGGTGTTACTTTAACTGGTACCCACCGTACAGTGACCCCTCTCTATAAGAGATCTTGACGTGCACCACACCACGGATAGTGCCACCTCCTTGG
>JAADVW010000469.1:0-27259 GCA_023335875.1 Elongisporangium prolatum | reverse complement strand
GCTCGAAGAAGGCGCGCCGCGCTTCCCAAGACGAGGCCGGCGAAAGCGATGACAGCGAAGAGAGCAGCGCACCAGAGGGATATCTTGACTTGAGGAAATGGCAGCACAGTGGGCTGCCCAAGTACCGAAAGAAGCGTCGTACTCGACACGAAAGGGATCACGACGTTCAGCCATCGTCCAAGGGACGAAGCAGCCTTGGCAGAATCGATGAGGCAAGCGCGAGCGATTTCAGTCCCAGTGAATGCAGTATTTCGTCCGAGAATGCTGTAGGCAGCGTGGATGTACGCAACAAGCGCGACAAACGGCCCGATCTGCCTCCTCGACCAGCGGTGGCCGTGTTGTCTACTCCGGTTGCCGTTCAGTCGATTGAGAGAACGTCTTTTGTACACAAGGTGGACAACCCCGGATTCGATCTACGGAGAAACGACCACATCAAATACACCGATCCATTGGCTGTCCAGTTAAGGTACACACATGAAATGCTACCAGCACATGAATTGTTGTCAGCTAATGAGAGCTGACCACGTGAGTATGCAGCTCAATGTTGTGGTGCAATGGGATGCAGAAGGTAAGCGACGGTATGAACGCGTGACGGATCAAGTGACTCTGCACAACCATGAAATGAGCAAGCGCGTGTATGAAGAATATGTCGAGAACCGAAATGTATCAGAGCCTCACGTGCTGGAAACGGTGAAGGCGATGTGGAAGCATGGGACATCTCGGAAAGGAATTTTTGCCTACATCGATGAAAACTCTGTGCCGACTCCTTCAATGAAGATGTTCACAATTTGCTTGCGAAAATGAAAGAAACCAAGTATGCAGCTTTTTCATCTTTGGAAGCCCAAGTGAGTCCATTTCTAAACGACTTTTGCACTTTAAAAGGATATATCGGGCGCGTTTTCTCGAATGAAGCCAATGAACTCAAGGTAGTTACACTCCAGACAGCTCATATTTGGTCGATCAGTTTCCACAAGTGATTTTGATTGACGCAACGCACAATACAAACAGCTCCTACTCAAGTTTTTTTCGTTTATGGTTCATGATGCTCTTGTCATGGTCAGCACGTACAGGTACGCGCATAATTGACCAATTTTTGCAGGGATTTATTATCTGGCAGAGCCAATGTTTCTGACAGATATTTGTGGTTGCCCATTTTGTTTTTACAGCACAGTTTGATTGAGGATGAAAAGCAAGGCGCCCTGCGCACAGTAATCAAACAGTTCAAGAAAGCCAATCCAAAGTGGATTGACATTCGATGCATTGTAATCGACAAAGATTTTACAGAGATGGACGTCATTCAAGAGAAGTTTTGTGATGGCGATCATCTATTGTGTCAATGGCATGTTCAGAAGTACTTGTATTTGGAGATCGGCAAAGCCAAGTATGGAATGAATGATTGGCAAAACCAAAACGTGCGGACCATACTCAGAGATTTGATTTATGCTCCGTCCGAATTTGTGTACGACCAGAAACTTCGGTTTATGAAGACAATACTTGGAACGTCGGATAAGTGTGCTGCTTGGTTTGAATATTTTAATGAAAAATGGGGTGCTTGTCGCTAAAAGCGGTGCCCATATTAACGATTTACGGTGCCTCACTTGGGTAACAACACCAACAATCGTCTGGAATCTAGTTGGCAAAAGCTCAAAACGCTGGTTAATAAGTTTTCAAGGATCTGGAAGAATGCCTCGTGTCTCTAATGGTTAGGCAGAAGACTAAAGAAATGTCTTGACGCTTTTGTGAAACCTCATCTATTCTACGCTAGGAAACGCCCACCAACAGATTTGGCGGAAATCTGGACAGTTCTGTCTGCAACAACAATTTCACGCGCTCAAGAAGCAATGGTGCAATTCAAGAGGACTCAAACTTCCAACAACGACAACCTTTCAACAAAAGATTTTGTGGTCAAATTGGGAACGTGGTGTATTCAAATGAAGCTTTACGATTGATGAGTACCTGCCACTGCATCAAAGATATGTATGCTGTTCTTCTGACTGGTTTATTATGGCTTTCAATTATCCCTGGCGGCAATCCACGGCGTCTTAAATGGATGCAATTTGATGTAAAATATTCGCGATTGGAGAGGTTAACGAAAAAATTAGATTTGGCCTCGAACAGAGCTCCAGTTTTGTGTTTTAGCGCCAGGGAATATGTTACGTGCGAGTGTATTGAATTAACCATGGTAATTATTGCGCGCCTCTAGACAACGAGAAGGGTTTTGTTTCTTCTACCATCGCTGACTCCAGTTCATACGAAATATAAAGATTGCCTTGCTTTGGTTGCAAGTATCGTGGAGCTGAAGGAAATTGCTTCGCTAACTTCGTCGTAATCCTGTCCAGCTATTTGTGTAAATCAACGCGCCGCGAATCTGGCTTTGAACCGAGCGACATTGCCGTTTGCAGTGTTCACATCATACACCGATGGACTTGACAGTACATCTTTACCTTCCGGCAATTCTGGGACCTCGCACAACTCTTCTTCAGTTTCAACGAGTTCGTCTCGCTCATCTTTGCCTGACGAAAAATCATTGCCTCTTTGTCGACTCAGGGACTTCCATATTCTCTTCCTCCCATTCATGAAGGGGCTCTTGCATGACTACACAAGCCAAAAAGTCGTAATTTTTTTTCCTTTCTCTCTCTTGCAAGATATCGACGTTCCTCTTCATCAGCACCCCCTGATTGAATACAATCCATCAATTCCACCTGCAAACTAGACGTATCCACGCGCAACGTAGTGTCAATATCTTTATATTCACGCTTATGCCTCACAAGTGCATTTGAATCGTACGGCTCCATAGACCAAGAACTGTCAATTTTTATTCAAAGCGAGCCAGAGTCCCGATGATCTTGTAAATTTTGGTATTGCATACTACCACACAGTTCTTCGATACCAGTTTCTGCACCATCGTGCTGTTTGTCATCCGATGATAGTGAAGCTGGCTCGTCCTGCTCACTCAATTACTGTCTTGATCCTGGTCATCCTGCTCACTACTGGGCGACTCATCAGCGACGGATTCATTGTGGCGATCACCTCCAACTTCCTGTGCGTTTATCCATCTGTATTATGTTCTTGATCATCATAAGCACCAGTTTTCGGCTGATCGTTGCGTGCATTTTCATCCACCACAGGTAGAACAGCCGCGTTCTGACCATCACGACGTCCATAGACTTTGTTCTTTCGAGTATGTCTCGTTCCCCGAAAATTCATCTGAAGTACCGCTATTCATGTGCTCTCGCAAGAATCCGGTGTCACAGTAAGATTGCCACCTCGTGTGCAGACCGATGTCGCGACATCCGTGTCGCCATCATCTGCATCAGAATCCGGTGTCGCAGTATCCACACTACCACCATTCTCACTTCAAATTTTTCCAGAGTATCACTGGAAACTTCCATATCCATCCGACGATTCCACAGAGTTCAAATCTACATTCGTGTCGGAACCGATTTCGCTGCTTGCCTCACTCGGATAAGAACCAGACCCAAACTTGGTATCAGCATCAACGTTTTCACTTCCACTGCTTTTATTTTCACTTTCAGATACACCGCATCGGTCATCATCACTGCCATTAACTCTACCGTCCGCCTCATCGGCTGAAGAGGAGGTACTAGATTCACGATCACGATAGAAACTTGATTCATCTCCAGGTACATCAGCAATCATACGACAGCAATTAAACTGCGGAAAGTAGACGTAAGATCCCACTTCGTCCTCACTATATCCATCTAAGTCACCTACGTCACAATGCTGAGTCATCTTAGGACGCTTATCCCTTGGTATATGGGCATATGCACGCGCACCAAACGAATGCATATGATGCATATCCGGTTTCTTTATACGGAACAGCTCAAACGGAGTAGCACCAAGCGCCCCAGTACAATACGTTCGGTTTTTCAGAAATGCCGCCGTGCGCATCGCATAAGGCCAAAGACTGCGAAGAAAGCTCGCACGATTATCATGGCCTGTGTCATTTGCATTCATGACTGATTCATTCGCGCTGCTTAATTCAACTGTGAATAACTCGGCGCAATCACCGTGCGCTGAATTCCATGATCATGATACCTTTGCTTTATGTCTGCATTGGCATATTCACCACCACCTTCAGTCACAATATGCTTCATAGCCTGTGCGTCTGTCGCTCGGCCAACCATACATATTCCTGCACGTGTGAATTTACCATTTGTCTCGTTTTGTCTTGCAAACAGAATATCTCCACGTGCCGTGAGATCCGTCATAACAACAAGTACAAAACAATAATGGACGCATTTTGCTTGCCAGGGTTAATTAAGTCATCGTACACTACGTCATTGACGTCTTCGATATGTCGATTGTATCGCTTCACTCATGATCGATGCTTCTGCTTGAATTGTCGACGCATTTGGCACATGCCAGCCTCACTTTCAGTCAACATCATCCCTTTTACTAATCCACGATCTACCATCCGCTTCAGATACTGCAGAGATATATGTGCAAGCCGGACATGCCATACTTTCAACGGCTCAACTCCATCTGCCTTCGTTCAAGTAACAACATGATGGGTATTTGTGTTCAGACAATCATCTACACCATGTCCCGATTCTCCCAGAGAAGAATTATGAGCTTGAAATGTCCACAATTCAGCGTCTAAATCACACCGAATGCACAATTTTTTTGCTTTCGTCACGAAGAACGAACTGTGTGGACGATCATGGTACTCGATCGTAAAACCCTGTCGCCGTGGTTGGCCAGGGAAAATAGATTCCACGCTGCATCGGGAACACAAAATACTTTCTCGACCAATATCGAAACCAACTCCTCGTTGATCTTCGACACTAGAGCAATCGTGCTAATTCCAAACGCAGGGTAGATAAGCCATGCACAAATCCACAAATCCTGCTTTGGTCACTTGGTCCGACCCATAGTGTAAGCGAGACGAAGTAATCCATACACCCCACAATACGATTGTAGCATCCACCATAAAATACCACAAACGCCTGTCTTCGTGTCTTTTAACGTTCTTTTGGGCTTGCTCTTGTCTGATGTAGATCTATCATCACTCTTTGCCGCAGACTTACTCTTTTCTGGACATTTTAATTCCACGTACCCACGCTCGCCGCATCCGAAACATTTTTTTGACACGAAATATTTTATGATGGCCATCTCCAGAAGTCGGCCCATCATCGCTAGCATGTCCATGACCACCGAGATTTCGGCCAGACCCCGAATTCCGACCGGCTTTGAGCTTTTTTTTCATGGTGAATATAATCAACTTTCTCACGCTCTTGGATGTCTTTTGTCTGTGCTCACGAATAGAGCCTCCTTGAACAAATCGCACTGATGTGGCAGACTGTCAACCATGATGTGAATCATGTCTTCCTTTGAAATCGGTGCATTCAAAGCTGCGAGCTGGTCACGCGTATCAAATAGCTTGCACAGATGATCCTCCATGTCTCATCAATCTCCAATCGCAAATTTCGCAGCTTCTGCGTCAGCTGTCACCGCCGACATGATAGCAACGCGGCGATGCTGTGCCTTTAAAGCGATCGCAAAGTGTCTCCCACATCTCTGTCCCACACGCCTTCAATATCACTGATCTTGCAATTCGCTTGTGAATAAGTTTAAAATCACAGCCATCAGTTCAACTTACTTCACGTCAACGTCTTCTCGCTCCATGTCGTTCGACATGTCCTGTGGCTTCTTTTTGCCGTCAACCAGATCTTTGAGTTTTAACTTCGTGAATACGATTTCCATCGCGTGCTTGAAGCAAGTCCATTCTTCACCGCTCTACTGAACTGGCGAACCGACGATTACTCCCGCCACATTTCCGCTTGTGTCTTTTCTGCGTTCACCATTGTGTCGCACTTGGGCTCATAACCCTATTTCGAATCAGTGCAGCGTCAAAATGAGCACAGGTACAAGCTCTACGTTCCACGACTGAGCGTATATTCGAGTCTGAGGCTGTGAGCCTCTTACCGCTGCTGCTACCTGACTAGACGTTAACCAGCGTATTCAATTCAAGTGTCTCATCCATAAGTAAGAGCTGTACCATATTTTAATAGCTGGGACCGCAAAGGATAATTAGTTGTCGATTTGCTCTCTTCTACGCAAGTCTTTGGAATCAAAGTGGTCTTAGGACTTTTGCGTCAGCTCAACGCACGTACCCGGAACGTCAGGCACGTTCAATCAAGTCAAGGCGAGGTTGGTTGACTTCTAGCTCTCGCCTCATATTAAGGTATCTCAGAGCTTTGGGTCAGATCCCGCTTGAAGTAAAGGAATCCACGCCAAGAGAGTTGTGTGAAGAGTGCTTGAGGAGCGCGCATGAAGGAATTCACGCCAAGAGAGTTGCTTCATCTTCATAACCTGCCATTCCACGTTAAGTACGTAGCGTACTTAAGGGTGTGAACCTTCCACTCTCGGAACAATGAAACATCCATCGAGTTGACACATTCATGTGAATATTCCATTGTTCCAATTCGAGTAGAACGTCGCGCGAACCTTCCGAGTGCAGCCGTTTTCTGCCGATCCGCGGTTCTTGACGTTACGATGGACTCGGCGCAGGATGGAAGTCTCGCTCTTTCTTCCTCTCTGGCGATCGCGTGTTTTTCCACATTTCCCAACGCGCGTGCTCGGCGATCGTCCATCGCCAGTTGAAGAGTCACTGCATCAGATCGCATCGTCTGAATGCTGGACAAGCAGGTAGAGAGCTCTTCGGCCACCACGGCAGACACGACAGGCAAAGAGACTAGTCTGCTGTGTGCAAGTTTGCGCTCCTTTCGAGTGCTGCGTGGATCGTCCAAGAGCAAGTCGCACGCGCCAGCGGATGGCCGAACAAGCGCGTCACTGACTGGCAGCGACCCACGCACGACGGCAACAGTCTCGGTCGACGAGGACTTGACGTTTAAGCACCTACACCAGTTTGAAAGATCGCGCAGGTGGTCCATGTTTTCCAGCGGCCTGCGCTCGCATATCGGTCGATCGCAAAAGCCTGCCCTCGTAATGTACTCGATCTCGTTCTATCCGTGGAAAATGGAAGCGCACGGATACTACTCGCACCCAGAGGCTGCGGCTGAATGGGTGCCCGATACCGCCAGCAACCGATGCCAGATCTGCCTCTCGGCTTTCCACTTCACGCGGCGTCGACACCACTGTCGTCTCTGTGGTCACTTGGTCTGCAATGATTGCTCCATGCAGCGCACGTTCTTCCCGTTCGCCAAGCAGAGCCGCAATGCGCACCATTTGATCAAAGATGGCGCCCCTCAGCGCACGTGCAACGCTTGCGCCAGCACGCTCAAGAATATGGCGGCACAGAGAGACGTCCGTGTGAAGCAGTTTACGCTCCGGGGCGACCATGCGAGTTTCGCTTCGATGCCTGACCGATCCAGCGTGTTTGATGACGACAATAACGGCTTCCAGTCCCAAGAGGCAACTCCTGAGCTCCAGTTGGGCCGTCCGAGTGCCCGGTATTCGGAACGTGCGTCTCAATCTGCTCGATGCGAGGAGCTGGAAGAAGTCTTGCGTGCCCGCACACACTCACGCAGTCGGAGCACCACTCGCCATTTCGTGATAAGTTCTGAGTGGCTGGAGCAGTGGCTGAGCTACGTGCATTCGGACGACTCGCTCGCAGCCTCGGGCATCAGCGCTGGACGCTCGTCCGTTGCTGGAAGACGCAAGACCCGATGCCAGCGTCCAGGCCCGATCTCCAACTATTCGCTGCTGAATTTTGCGAATGGGAAGCTGGTTCCGATGGAAGATCTGGAGCGAAGTCGTGGCAATGGCGGCGGAGGAGACTATCGCGTGATCAGTCAGGATGTCTGGCGAGTCTTCCATCGCATGTATGGCGGGGGACCCAGCATTGAGCTACTTGAGGTGCCAGCTACGGACGACTGCCAGTTGGCGGGTAGCATGGTGTCGCGCAAGCAACGCTCGATCATGGAAAGCACTTTTATCGGGAACGCCAGTGTCGCGGAGTGGGTTATCACTGAGCAAGACGAAACGCTGGCCTCCTTGGAGTGGCCATTAGGCGAGCCTCGCAACAAGTTCCTGCGCCAGACGGCCACATTGGGATCGCTGCACCAGTATGGGCGGCGAAACAATTCCGGTTATGGCGCCAATCAGCTCGCATTGCGCGCGACAACTTCATGTGCAGTGCGCAATCAAGACGAGCGTAGACGGTCGTCTGCCAAGTCTTCGGCGACAGAGCCACGATCATTACCAATATCGCCGCAGCGTTCGTCCCACCGGGAGTCGCATTCCTCCAGTTGGCGACGCTGGCAGCAATCCGAGAAAAGCAGCGAAGGTAGCGGCGTTTTCTCGCAGGTTAATGTCGGCACCGTTCTGTACGACCCAAACGACTTGGGCAGCCATTCAAGTGATAGGACTAGTAGTACAAACGATCGAGATCGGCGCCAGGGATCCACCTCCTCTGGTCATCATAATCCGAGCCAGCGAGGCTCCGTCGCTACCGCTGCGCGTGCTGCAGCTCAGGCGCACAAGACGTCGGCTATGTCGCTGTCTCGACATTCGTCCATTCTGTCGGACCGAGCAACGAATCGACCGAAATCCACGCGCATGTGAATAATATAGCTCCTGCTTCCAGCTCAACTCGAATTGAAGACG
Source organism: Elongisporangium prolatum (assembly GCA_023335875.1). Classification (NCBI taxonomy): domain Eukaryota; phylum Oomycota; class Peronosporomycetes; order Pythiales; family Pythiaceae; genus Elongisporangium; species Elongisporangium prolatum. The sequence goes on along the minus strand of JAADVW010000469.1, from coordinate 18,667 downwards.
AAGGCTGACGAGTGGGCATTGTAAATGCAAAACGTACATGGATTTCCCACCTGCTTCCTCTACTTCTCTTTGTTACTCTTGCGGCTTGTGCGACCGGAGCTCCCAGTCCCACGGCCAGTACGGAGACGAGTACGGCGTCTCAAAGGAATCGAGCTTGTCAGGCGGATGGTACCAGTAGTTCATGGCTAAATGGCCGTTCGCTGAGCCGAAGGATTCCACCTCATGGAACCAGGACGCCGGTAGGAACAGCATGTCGCCCACGTTGAGCTCGCAGAACGCGGGCGTGGCTTCCTGGAACGCAGGGAACTGCTGGTCCAGCTGCTTCTTGGTCTCTGGATTCTTCAGCAGACTTGTGTCGATGCGGCTAAAGTTCACAGGGAACTCTGCAGGCTTTTCATCCTTGCTCTTTGCTTCGGCTTCCACGTCGGCCTCGTTCTCCTGTGCTTCGTCGCCTTCCTCCTCCTCTTCTCCATCGTCGTCCTCTTCATCAAAGTGGAAGGCGCCAAACTCGCCGTCTTCAGGCTCGGACTCGCCCTTGTTGTCCTCTCGATCGACGCGCAAGACGCCGAGAATCGCCTCGTCCAGCGCCTTCTCCGCAGCCTCGAGACGCCTTTCGGCGTCGTCCTCACCCTTGGCCACAGCCTCTTCCGCGAGCGCCAGTTCGCGCTCGGCGCGTTCTTTTTCCATGGAAGCCAGGTCTGCTGCCTCCGTCAACGGGTCGGTGCCATACGCCGTCGTCTCCTCTCCGTGGTAGTTGATGCGGCCGTTCGGGTGCACGCGCGCCAATTCTCCGCGCGTGTACATGCGCTCTGTATCGGCGGGCGAGTACAGTCGGAAGCGCTTCTTGCCGCGCAGCAGGACATACAGGTTGTCGTGGTAGTCGTGGTGCAGACCCGTGGAGGAGCCGTGCTTGTTGTTGCCCATCCAGATGTTGATGTTCTGCGGAACGAGATGGCCCAACAGTTCCGGCTGCAGCGGGAAGTCCTGCTGCAACTTGGCCACGAACGGCGCCATGATCTCGGGCCGCGCACTGGCGCTGGCCTCTACGTCGCCGTCCTCCTCGTCTTCATCATCCGCGCCTTCGTCCACATTAGAACTGACCTCCTGTGTCGTGAGGTAGTGCATCTCGTCACCTGTTGCGATCAGTCGCAGCAGCTCCTTGAACTGCATGGGCACTTCGACGCCGCGGCCGAACTTCTCCTTGGCGTCGCCGCGGCGCTCGATCATGACCTGCTCATCGCCCGCGCACTGCGCCAGGTACGCATCAGTCCACTTCTCGGGCGCCTTGAACGCGCCGTCGCGCAGGAACCCCTGCAGCACTACGGGCTTGCGCGTGGCCACGTGCAAACGGAAGAACTCCTCTGGCGTGACTGAGCGCACGTCGATGCGCTCGACCTCGTAGTCGGCCACTGGCACGCGGAAGCCAGCGTACTCGTTCACAGGTGCCTTGGTGTCCGTATCCGCAGTATCAGCAGCTGCCGCCTCAGGGGCCTTGCGCTGGCCTGGAGCCACGGACGGCGGCACGGCGTCGTCTTCTCGCAGTCGCTTGCGGTCGCCAGTCTTGGTCATGGTGTTAATGCCGAGTTATCAGATTCAGATGTCCGGTGCTGAATAGACAAGCAGCTGTAATGATTGGTCCAAGAGAGCTCTCTGGAGGGTAGCCATCCATGCGCCGGAAGATCTGAACAGCGATACAGCAGATACAGAGAACAACGAGAGAGAGGGACACGAGGCGCCAAAAATACAACCAACTTGTCAGTCTACGATGCGATCGCGAGCCACGATCCACTCTAACACTGCGACAGAGCCTACAACCAGTCGACTCTCTTTTCTCGAAGTTAGCCGAAGTGGTATCGCTGGCCGCCGCCGTGGCTGTGACCATGGCCTCCTCCCATGCCACCCATGCCGCCCATGCCGCCCATACCGCCCATACCTCCCATGCCGCCACCGCCGCCGCCAAAGAACATCTGCAAATTGCAGGCAAAGCGGCGTCAGTCTCACGCCGCAATAATAACAAACGAGCGTCAACATCAAGCAAAAACGTACCTGGAAAATCTGCGAAGGATCGACACCACCCATGGCGCCGCCCATTCCACCTCCGCCAAAGTCACTGTCGAGGTCTTCCAGATCCACGCCCGAGTCGTACCGTTGCTTCTTTTGCGGGTCGGACAGAATGGAGTAGGCCTCACCAATGTCTTTGAACGACGCTTCGGCAGCAGCCTTCTCCTCTTCCGTCTTGGACGCGTGACGATCAGGGTGGTACTTCAAAGCGAGCTTCTTGTATGCCTTCTTGATCTCATGCTCCGTAGAGCTCTGAGTCACGCCCAGAATCTTATAAAAGTCCTTACGTTTGGCCTTCTTGAGCTCCATTTTGGTCTCACGGATGCTACGGATGTCACCACAAGTACATATTAGGGACATGGACTACACTCTTGCCCATCAATTTGGACCACGTACCTCATCTGAATATCGCGCTGTGCATCGTCGCCGACAAGCTTGGACGCCTGGTCGTACTCGCGCAGTGCCTGCTCCAGATTCGTAACGCCACCAAGAGCTTTAAGGCAAGCTGCCTTTCGCAAATACGCCTTCGCGTAGCCGTGGTCGTAATAAATGGCCTTCTCGCAATCCTTGATGGCTTCCTCATGCTTTCCCAAGCGCGAGAGCGCATTTGCTCGGTTGCAATGAATCTTTGAGTTGAACGATTTGTTTGCAGGATCGATGAGCAAACACTCCGTGTACTTCTCCACTGCGACGGTCATCTGGCCGGCCTTGAAGGCGTTGTTGGCCTCTTCCTTGCTGTTCTCGAGCGAGCGGATGCGCTTGATCTCCTTCATGAACTTGCTGTTGTCCGGATCCGATCGCAGCGCCTGCTGCAAGTGCTTGATGGCACTCGGGAACTCGCCCTGGTAATACAGACAGCGAGCGCGCAGGAACAGCAGATCGGGGCTACTAGAGTTCGTGCGCATCAATTGCGTCAATGCCGCAAACGCCTCGTCGTAACGTTCGCAACCGATCAGCGCCTCTCCGCGGAGCAGCTTAATGTCGTTGGCGCCTGTGCACACTTGCAGCGCGCCATCAAAGCAATGCACAGCTTGTTGGAAGCGGCTCTGCAATGGCAGTTAAGTCAACAAGACACTAATTCAGAAACCTGCTAGTGCTACAAACTCAAGCAAATGTCTCGGTACCTGCGAAATATACTCCTTGCCACGCGCCACCTTGTCCAGTGCCATTTCCAGCTGGCGCTTCTCCGTCAGCAGGGTCGAGTTGTTGGGATCGCGCACCAATCCAGCCTGGTACGTCTTGAGCGCAGCATCATGATCGCCCTGGTAGTGTGCAACATGACAACCAGAGTCAGCACCCATCCATTCAGGAGGTATCGCCTCAGCACTCCTTGTATGTACACTAATTCCTCTCTGTATGCACTTACCAACGCCAACTGCGCCTTGGCCTTGCGCACGTAACCCTTGAAATACGTCGGATCGAACACAATCGCGCGGTTGCAGTCCGTGATCACGTCCTTGTGCTTGCCGAGCATGAACAGAGCAGCAGCGCGATTTCCATAGTAAGCCACGATCGTGGGCGCAGCATCGATAGCCTGCGTGTACTTCTCAATGGCGCCCTGGTAGTCGCCCTTCTTGTATAGGTCGTTGCCCTGGGTCTTGAACTGCTCCGCTTCCGCCATGACCACTACCGTCGAGTGTCGTTGTATGGCCCAAGCGGGAAAGCGCGGCTGTCCCGCGTCCGGAACCCCGCAGATCCAAAGCCGCAGTTAAATGAGGGACATCCCCCCCCTCTTCTCGAACCTTCCGTGTGTTTTTTACCAATCACACACGATCCCTCGGGAGAATGACTTCACTGATGGTCAGTCGTGACAACTGAAAGTATCTTTGACTTCGATTTGGCTAAATAGTGAGGATTTATAAGCAGTTTTAATACGAATTGACAGCTCAAGAAGCATTGATGTCAAATTCGCTGACGTTCTCTTCGTCTTTCTGGTCGTCGTCGTCGCCTTCGTCATCGTCGTTCTCGGTGTCGTTTTCGTTGGCACCGCTGGCTTTCTCTAGCGTATCGGCCAGCAACCGAGCCACACAGACGAGCGAGCGGACGGATTTCGCACTCACCAGCACTTTGTCAGACTCGCCATCGGCCAACTCCTCTCGCGTGATCTCCACAAAAGAGTGCACGGCCTTGGTGAGCACACTGCGTTCATTCCCATTCATCTCTTCAATGTTGGCCAGCTCGTGCTCTCTTACCAAGGCTTCCAGGATCTGCTGACGCACGTAAGTGGATTTGCTTTGACGACTGTGGGACGTGTGTTCAAAATCTTTCGACCCCATGGAAATCTCTGATCGAACGTGAACTATCGGCCGTCGCTCTTTAGATCGAAGCACAATGAGATCGACTTTGCACCAAGTGCGTGGCTTCTCTTTATCACTTGGGTTCAGTATGGTTTCGTTGACTCCGGTGCCTGTCTGGTAGCCACACAGGATCTCTCCTTGGAACATGGCACGCTTGGCCAATTGCCAAAAGGAGACCATTTCATTCGGTGCGCAATACTGGGCTGAAGTTTCAACCTCAAAAGATGACCCGCTCGGACCGAGAAGCTCGTCCAGAATCACGCGAACGTCTCGGCTTTCCGAGATCATGGCAAGAATGCAGCTCACCAGCTCGTTGGACTCGATGAACTCGGAAAGCTGCAAAATGGTTGTGCTAGTGGCGATCGTTCTCTGGGTTCGAGGGTCTAAGATTTCGCTGATACACTTGCATGTCGACTGAGAAGAAGCGTTGATACCATACTTGGATGCTAGTCGGTTCTGGAGGTCACGAATCAGCAGCAGAGATGCCAGTGAGTGGGAGTCTGAGTGCATAATGTCAGCTTCTCGAGATTGATCAGCCAAGATCATCATAGACGTGAAGGAGTGGAGTGGGATCTGCTCCAGATGCCTTCGAATCGCTGTATTGCCGAAATGATGCACCAGTTTGAGATTTGAGAGGGCCTTGATGTCCAGTCCACTTTCAGCCAATATCTTGTTTCGAGCTTTGGTAGGCTCTTCACAAATCATGTGAACTTCTGTGCCTGGAGCCACTAGGTGATCCAGCAACTTGATCATATCTCGAATGTCTCGTCGCCAGCCGCACATGAGAATCCGCTCGTGCATGTGTGGCAGATGCGGAGCTGTTGGCAGGCAACCCGCATCGACCTCGGCTGGTGGACAAGCCTTGTACGTGTCGTCATCTTCGGCCAGCACGAGTATCTGGTCGCCTGCTTGAATTACGGTATCGAAGTCTGGAAAGATGCGCATTTCTCCGCTCGCAGTTTTAATTCCAAGTGGAATTGCATTCGGAAAGCGTTCTGACAGCCCACGGAACGTTATACCGACGCATTCGGGCCATTCCTTGACGTAGAATTCGTTGCCTTCAAAGCCAAGTAGAGCCGAGAAAACTCTGGCGAGTCCAGACGAACGAGCTGCCATTAACACTAGCCGCCCAATGACGTCATGTGATACAAGGATGTCGACCTGCTGTCCACCCACTAGTCTTACTAAGGGTTCGTTGTCGATATCTCGAAGTTCCGCCACAATATGCCCTGCTAACTGGGAATACAGACACGCACCGGTTGGTTAATCGTGGTGATAGGAGACAGTGAAACGACTCAATTACCTCTGGGAGCGTTTTCAGACTAAGCACAGTTCTGAGCACAGCTGAGTCCGAGCGATCGGCATCTCCAGTAGTGTGAGCCATGATAATTATGCTTTTCGCTTGGTGCGCAGAGACTTTGAGCAGATCAACCGAGAGCAATGGAGTGCCAGTGCGAAAGATCACTTCGGTCCCGCGTAGCTCTTCAGGCTGCAAATGAGACTCTAATTCTGCCTCAAGTTCTTCTTTTTCGATGTCGGCCAGGACAACGATAACACCACCACCTTCGCTGGCGTTAGCCAAGCAGATCTGCCGTATGAATGATATCGATTTGTCTGTCCACCCGAGCATGAGCTGTTGAATGACATTTGCTTGTGAGTTTAGCAAAGCTTCATGCTTCAGTTAAGTACTTACTGTGTGGCCTTCCTCTGCGACTTTGCTCTTGCCTTTCTTGAGACTGTCCATCTTGTCACGAATTGCGTCGACAATGAATCCCATGATGACGGAGAAGTAGATGATGCCGATCAATGTGATGATCATACCTATGATACGAAGCCCCTGCAATCACAACCACGACCAAGACAATGAGAGATCAGGTCATATCAGTTCGACTAGAGGACGACTACGAACCGCTTCTGTCTGCGACGTATGTGAGCCAGGATCAGCTAGAAATGTCCATGATTCCCATATTGAATCTGCCCAGACCGTTGTCGGCTCCGCAGCCTTGAGCGTGCTCCCGCCGCTCGTGATCATAATAAGGCCGAAAAGGCAAAGTGCAATGATTTGCCCCTTCTTGGTTGAAATGTACGTGTCCAGTTTGTAGCTAATGCGATCGAGAAACGAGTGGTGCTTGGAGGCGTTTTGGACTCGATCCATGACAACCTTCTGCTTCTCGCGCAGCATCGGCTTGCCCGTAGCCGACATGAGTGCCTGCATCGACGATGTTTTCTTTAGGATGACTGTCGATTTTGTGTGCGCCCACGCATTGCCAGACTTGACTGGAGCTCCACCAAGAAACTTGTCGTCGTGGGCAGGCACAATGTCCTGCTGCAAGTCTTGGCGCAGTGGCGTGATCTCATCGCGCTCAGACCGACTTGATACGGGCTCTTCAGTACCGTTCGCAAATGATCGCACGACTGTGTCAGCACCGCTCAAAGCACTATCCACGGGAAGAACCTTTTGTGAGCTCATGCTGGCATCGACGGGCGCCCACGCCCAGACAGGTTGATTGATATCGCAGGACAGTGCGCCGTCGGGCCCGTCGGCAGACTGGAGAGCAAAGGTTTTACGCAGAGACGCGAGTTGGGACCATTGGCGCGACCGTTATTTCGATAATATTAGCTGGTTATATGTTCTCTGAAATCTATTTACGCGTTCGGCATCGACACGTCAAAGCTCGAGTTGCGTCAAAGTTGAGTCGGAATGATACACGTTGGCTTCAGATATAATCATTAGCAGATTAATTAATACCAGCTTCGCTGATGCTTTACTTATATCACCTCGCCCTTTAGTTCACTAGATTTACGAAGGTATCGACCAGCAGGAGAACCGCAGAGGCCAGCAAGAGGACATATTTTGGACCCTCGCGAGCCTTGGCAAGATTGTTCTTGGTCAATTCCTGCCGGCATTTCGCGTTGGCGCGATGCGCGGTCTCTGTCGGAGTCTTGCGGAATGGAAACTACGATAGACCTCCGCAACTTGGATCTCAGAACAATGAGGTCAACCATGGCCCATACTCGTGGTTTGTCTTTATCTGGTGGGTTAAGTACTGTTTCGTTCGTGCCCATGCCAGTCTGATAACCACACAATAGTTCTCCTCGAAACATGGCTCGTTTGGCCAACTGCCAAAATGAGACCTCTTCGGTCGGTCTGCAATATCTTGATGAAGATTCGACGTCGAATGACGACCCACTGGGACCAAAGAGCTCGTCCAAAATCACACGAACGTCACGGCTTTCCGATATCATGGCGAGCATACGACTCACAAGCTCGTTGGACTCAATAAACTCGGACAGCGACATTGCAGTCGTACTCTCCGCGATCGTTCTCTGTGTCCGCGGGTCCAAGATTTCGCTGACGCACTTGCAAGTCGACTGAACAGAAGCATTGATGCCATGCTTTTTTAAAATCAATCGATATTGCAAATCACGAATCAGCAGCGAAGACGCCAGTGAATGTGAGTCAGAGTGCATGATGTCAGCTTCTCGGGATTGATCAGCCAGGATCACCACAGACGTGAACGAGTCGAGTGGGATCAGCTCAAGGTGTCTCCGAATCGTCGTATTGCCAAAGTGATGAACCAGTTTGACATTCGAAAGAGAACTAATATCTAGTCCACTCTCAGCCAATGCTTCATTCCGAGTCTCCGTCGGCTTCTCACAAATCATATGCAGTTCTGTGCCTGGAGCCACCAATTCGTCCAGCAACTTGATCATATCTCGGATGTCTCGACGCCAGCCACACATTAATATACGCTCAATCTCGGCAATTTTTCGAGGCAGTTCTGGAAGACAACCCGCTTCAACCTCGGCCGGTAGATACGCCTTGTATGTGTCGTCATCCTCTGCCAAAACAAGAATCTCATCACCGACTTGAACAACTGTGTCGAAATCTGGAAAGATGCACATTTCTCCTTCTGTAGTCTTGATCCCTAGAGGGATAGCGTTTGGGAACCGCTCTGATAGACTGCGAAATGGGACTCCAACACATTCGGGCCACTCCTTCAGGTAAAATTCGTTGCCTTCGAAACCAAGTAATGCCGAAAAGACACTTGCAAGTCCAGAAGATCGAGCGGCCAATAACACTAACCGCCCGATTACATCATGAGAGACTAGGATTTCGACTTGCTGTCCACCGACGAGACGTACCAATGGCTCGTTGTCAATATCTCGAAGTTCTGCAACGATATGTCCTGATAGCTACATAAATCGTGCATAGTTAGAGCTTGTTTTTCGTGAGAGAACCATCGTTACGTTACCTCAGGAAGAGATTTCAGACAGAGAACAGTTCGAAGCACGGCCGTGTCGGACCGATCGGCATCGCCAGCCATCTGAACCATAATGATAATACTTTTCGCTCGGTGCGCAGATACTTTAAGCAGATCAACTAGAAGCAACGGTGTGCCATTGCGGATGATCACTTCAGTCCCACGCAAGTCATTAGGCTTTAAATGCGATTCCAGCACGGCCTCAAGTTTTTCTTTTTCGATGTCAGTAAGGACAACGATAACGCCGCCACCTTCACTTGCGTTGGCCAAGCAGATTTGTCGTATGAACGAAATGGACTTGTCTGTCCATCCGAGGATGAGCTGCGGTTAAGTTAGATTTCCAAGACCCTGCTTGAATACCGTGGCAACATCACTTACTGTGTGGTCTTCAACAGCGACTTTGTTTTTGCCTTTCTTTAAGTTGTCCATCGTGGCACGAATAACGTCGACTATAAAGCCCATGACGACGGAGAAGTAAATGATACCAATCAGCGTGACCGCCATACCAATAACGCGAATTTCCTGACGAAAAAAAGAGACGCAGATCCACATAATCAGGTACCACACGATATCAAGCAGATGGCGATGCAGCGAACACGAACCGGTTGCTGTAGCGTTGTCTGAGTGAGTGGAGCGGACACATACGTCCAAGATTCCCAAAATGAATCCGCCCAGACAGACGTCGGCTCGGCAAACTTTAGGAAGCAACCGCCACAAGCGACGACAATGACACCTAAGGCGCACAACACAAAAATCTGCCCCGTTTTGGACGAGATGTAGGTGTTCAACTTGTAAATGAGTCGATCCACTGGCGAGTGACGATTGCTGGATACGTTGGTGGGTTGAGATGTGAATGCTTTCAACTTTTCGCGTATAGCCGCCAGTACTGACAGCAGCCCAAATGATCTTGGTATTATTGCTGGTTTATTGTCCGCATGTACCGCTGCATCTGAAGATTGCTGGTGATCTTGAACTGTCTCGTCTTGAGGGAGCGCACGTGTTGGGAACACGTCTTGTTGTACTGGTGTAGTCGCTCGAAAAGTTGGCAAGTCTTTAACATCAGCCGTAAAGAACTCTACGGCCGATTCGTTTTCCCTGGGAACACACTCTTGTGATGCGAATATGGGAACCCACGCTTGGATAGGCTCGGCATTGATATCGCAGGACATGGCTGGTCCCAAAGTGTGGAATCCAATCGCTTGGCCAGATACTCAACAATCAAAAGCCTATTAATACTTCATTGGCTCTCCAACTGACCTTGTCTCAAACCCACGACGCATCTTGTCCATGGCTTTGACGCCTGTCTCAAGCAAACGATCATCTCTTCCACAACAAACCAAGAAGTCCATGGCGTCCACGCATACTTCTCGGATCAAAGAGTATTGACAGAAATCATGTAAACGTTCGAAATCTTTGCTTGCTCTCGCGTTGGGAGTTTATTGCAATGCCGATGTATCTATTTAAACAGGTTATGTAATCTTAGAAGGAAATGTTTTGTCGAAGATCAGAGACCAAAAAGCCACGAAGAGATCATGACGGCCACCACTAAGCTCTATCGCCTGTCGACGCCGCTACAGGGACTCCTAGGCAAGACACAGCTCTCGCGCCCTGCTGCTGTCAAGGAATTGTACGTTCTCTGTGTGTTCTGGTGCTTTGTTGGGCGGACTAGAGACTGACACGACTTGGCAGTTGGGCCTACGTGAAGCAGCACGAGCTGCAGGACCCGGCCGACGGCCGCATTGTGCGCCCGAACCAGCCCATGAAGGATGTCTTCCAGGTGAACGAGATCCAGTTCACGCAAGTCATGGGTCTGCTGTCGAAGCATCTTGAGTCTGAGGTCCCCAAGCAGACCAACTGAGCGAACAAAGCACGAGAGGCAGAGAAATGAATGGAGCGATCCCAAGCGTGTAATTCTTATATAAGCACACCAGCTGCATCTAAATACGTTTGTGGATCCAACTGATTGTTGTCACTGCTGTCGCGCTCGTGGCCAGCGGACAGCCGCACTTCGTCCAGCATACGATCCATGAACCGCTGGTTCTCCTCCATCTCACTCGTGGACATTGTGCGACCGACCAACAGATCTTCCGGTGCCACCAACAGCGGATGATGGTCGTGGCCAGAACCCAAACCATTGCTGCCCATGTCGGCGCGTTCATCCTGCGACACGACCATGTCCGCCATGTTCTGGTCGTAAATATTGTGCACCTTGCGCTTTTTCACCTTCTGCGATCGGATTGTCCGCCCGCAAAACTGCGAGGCGAAGATCTCGAACGCCTCCATCGAGATAGCCGAAAACGCATTCATGAAATCATCAAGAGGCCGTGAATACTGCATGTTCTGCTTGCCAACGCCTCGACGCTCCTTGTCTTTGATCTCGACCATGCTCCCGATCAGCCCCTCAAACACCGGATGCGTTCTGAAGTGACCAAACAGGCCCATGCGAGCACATTTCAGCCAGAATGCAGCCTTCTTCTTTTCTTCAGCCGTTCTTTGCTCCTTGACGACCTGGTACAGCGCTCGGAACGAGTTGTTCTTGGACAGTTTTCGAAGGAATGGATCGCTTTCCGTGTATATACTGGGCACGAATTTGACGTTTTCCAAATTCTTTGGAGCCTTGGCTCGACTCAGCACACTTCGGAAGTTGGCGACGCTTTTTAGGTCGTGACAAGCACGACACGCGCCAGCCTTGGCTGAACTGTCGACCGTACGATGGCAACGTAAGCTTCGAACGCATTTGCCCAATTTGTCTACGCGCCAGAGGCATTCGCTGAAGACGGCATCCTGCAGAATATGCTTCTGTTCCTCGTTGAGCTTTTCCACCATCTTCACTTTCTTCTCATCAGTGAATACTTGCGGGAATAGCTCCTTAGCGATAACGTACTTGGGTCGGCCACCACCAATGATTTGCACTGCCTGCATGACGTACATCTGTACTTTTTCATCGCGAAGCCCAGAACAAGGCACCTGGTCCAGCGACCTAGGGTCGAGTGCGGCTGCAGTAGTGGGAGTCTCAACAGTCGTGAATGAACTGCTATCCCCATCAAGTTCGTCGTCATTGTCATTGGCATCGTCTGTTGTTGTCTGATACTCAGTGACGTTCTCGTCGTTAGCGATCGGACTTCGACTTCGTAGAATGTCTTCGGCAGCAGACATAGACTGGCCATCATCTCTTTGGTTATGATCTGACGCTGTCGTCATGGCTGTAGTAGTGGAAAAGGAGCTCAAATCGACATCATGCATATCCGTGATGGATAATGTCGGCATCATCCCACCACCAGAACCGTCGAGCAAGTTATCAAAATTCTCAGCCTGCCCGAGTGCAGCAGCATCGTAGAGGATTTCGTGCTGCTGGTCTGACGTTGAATTGTCAGTCGCAAATGATTTGCGAAGAGACTGAGAGATCAGAGGATTTGACGGCGTGGGCAGCTTCCGTTTCCGCGTGAGTAGCATTTTTTGCTTCCGTCCACACAGATGGTGCTGAAAAAACTCGCACGCTTCCATCGACAGATCTGAAATAGACCGCATAAAATTATCCAGGTGGTCGCTGTAGTTCATATTCTGCATACCCACACCGCGCCGTTCCTTGTCCTTGAGTGTGACCATAGACTCGATCAGTCCGATCAGCGCTGGATGCGAATCAAACGCACCTTCAATCCCCATTTCGCCCATATCAAACCACATATTAAGCACGCTATCATCCGCTATTTCAGCGAGCGACAGATCGCGCAGTGTGCGAGCATACTCTTCGTCCATATTAAATTCTGACTCCAGCATCGAGAATGCACGTGTTGATCCAAACTTGCGATTTAGCGGGTTTCGAGGCGTCTTCGCTTTCTTGAGTGTGGTGCTCGCGGCGGTGCGGAGACTCGCATTCGAACGCAACGAAGAGCAACTCGCACATACTGTTTCGTCTTTTCGCACATCAATCATCCCGCTACACTCCAAACTGCGGATCGAATTCCCATCTTTGTCGATAAACCATAGCGCTTCGGATTCAACCGCATCGTGGAGGGCTATACGTTCTTCAGGTGATAGCTTCGCATTGATCTTGGAGGTCTCTCCGCTCGTAAATAGATGAGGAAACATCTCCTGAGCAATTTTATGGCGAGGTCGGCTTCCACCAGTAAGCTGGACAGCTGCTGCCACAAAGGCACTCATCTTTTCGTCACGTAGCCCGGGACATGGAATAAGTCCATGAATGTGGACTGCGTCCCAACGAATCTCTCGTGGAAAACTCTTCTTCTTAGACCGAAAGGAATTCGTATCCGGCACAATACGTGCCTCAGACGCTGGTCGCTTGGTAGTAGCTGCCACTCTTTTCTTGGGAGCCTTTAACGCGTTAATAACTTTTCGTCGTTTTTCCAGCTTCTGCTTGCAAGCGACATGCTCCAAGAACTTGCTGATCTCCCACGCCTGCGTTAAAATTACAAGCCGAGAGCACTTGCACTCGATAAAGCGACCGTCCGGCGTGATTCGACTGAAATGTGGATGCGATTTCAGCGCCACAGCAGCCTCGTACTCTTGCAAAAGCTCCTTCGAATCAATCTCAGGGGGTGGCTCAAATGCTAGCTCCACTGTTGTTTGAAAATCCGCCGCTAGAACTTCAGCCAGCGGCTTCAATCTGTAGCATTTAGAGTCCGCGTCCTCTGCTGAAACCTCCTTTTGCTCAGCTGATGGAGCGGAATCAGGGCTGATTTCTTTGTCTTTGGCTGCTGCACTCTCTTGGGTTTCGTTGCTCGCGATGTCTTGGTCAAGGATTTCGAGACAACTCAGGTCATTCTCTCCCATACCCTGCTGCTGCGACTGATCTTTTTCCAAGGGATCTACCGGTGACTCTGTTGGATTTGAAGCTAGTGTTGAACTGGTGGGAGGCAACAATGCTTTGGCCGATGTTTGGTAAGATTTGTACGCTGCAGTGGGCTTTGACGTCGTCTTTTTCCGCAAGAACGTGCAATTGCGGCTGACTACATGCTGCTCAAACTTCAGTATGTACCACGGAGGATTCAAGCGCACGTTGCGACCGCATTTGCAGGTAATCGTGCGTCCATCTAATGATACAGCAGCGACGATGGGGTGACTTCGAATCTGCTTGATCTTGTCTTGACGCCGAGAGTAGTAGACCACGTCACGCGACGCATCGTACGCATTTGAGGGTTCGCCAGCGAACGGCGGCTCAACAAGCGACGTCTGCGGTTCGTTTCGCGAGCTACTGTCCGCTTGTTTCGTCGATGGAGTCAGCTGTAGTGGCTCTTCTTGCACTTGTTCTTGCTGCTGTACGAGGGACGAGGCATGCGCACTCGCGTCCGTAGTCGGCATCAGGCTGCTCTCATTGCGCACCAGGAAGGCATGGATCTGCAGCGCATTGAGCTCCATGTTCATGTCCATGCTGTTGATCGTAGAGTGCATCGGGTTCATAGAGATCTCGGTGCTGCTCAGCCCAAAGTCGTCGTTGCTCACTTGGTCGCCCTCTTCGATGATGTTGATGGCCTCGTCTGCGCCGACACCGTGCGAGTACTCGCCTGCAGAACTATCTATACCGTAGAAGATGCTCAAGGACGTCTCCCGGCCAGCCGCTGTCTCGCTCTGCGTCTGCGCGACGTCCTCCGCTGCGCCTGCTGAAGCGGCCGCGTCGCCATTCGCCATGAGCTTTTGAGTGAATCGGAGAGCTGATGTTCACACAAGGGCTAGGGTAGTATTTTATTTACAGTAGTTTTGAATATAAGAAGAAACACGTTCTTTTATTCGCCAAACGGAAACTCGAGATGAGAGATGCCGACGGATCCAGCGCCAAGACACGCTCCATAGTGCGTGCTACAGCAAGGTCGACAGCGCCATAGAGCGCTCTGCTTCCAAGATGTAGAGACATGATAACCATTGGGGTCCTGAAGGAAGCGTCTCGTGGGCGTTGCGGAGTCAAAGCCATTTTGAGCGCTGAAACGGAAGGCTCGCAATCAAAACTGCGGAGATTCGCCCTGTCAGTTTTAGCGTGTCGGTTTTGGCGTACAGGGTCGAAGTGAAACGCAAGACTGGGCACCAAAGAGCGCGAGAGGCATCGAGCAGCAAGCGACACCAAGGCGAAAGCGACTGTAGCGATTTGGGTCTGGTGGGCGCCAGAATGGAGCTCGAGTATGTGGTCGGCGATCGCGTTGATGGCCTGTACGACGGCAACAGTGATGACATGTGGTATCCCGGGCGTATCCAGTGCGTTAAAAGCGCTGATCCACCAACGTTCCAAGTCCAGTACGACGACGGAGAGATCGAGCATGCTGTCGCGCTGGAGTTCATCCGACTGCATGTCGCTGGCACAATCTCAGTTGGCACGCGCGTCTTTGGTCGGTATGCTGGCGGAGATGAGTGGTATCCAGGCAAGATCACAGAGGTTCAAGAGCACGGTCTATACACGATCGAATACGACGACACTGAAGTAGAACACGATATCCCGATCGAGTTTATTCAAGAACCGCCGGAGGAATCACGCACTTCTATTGCTAACTCACAGGACAATGACACAGAAGATCTCACAGTTGTTAAGCAACAGCATGACATTCTACTGCTTGCGACTTATGAACACGTGGCGAGCGAAAGTGGTATCGAAGTATCAAAGGAGCCTGAAAGGGCACCATCACAACCAGTGTTACCTCCGTTAGAACGACCGAACCAAGTGCAGGACCCACAAGAAGAGATTATGCAGTCAAAATCGTATCCACGTCAACCCGATCCACCTCAACTCACTACGCATGAACATGCGAATATTGTGGAAGCTATCCAACTACTGGGCAAACGCCTTGCTGATTCCATTACGACCAAGTCTGTGCTTTCCACGCTAGTAAAGCAATTGCGAGCCTTTCCTCAGGTCACTGCTGATCTAGTGCACGAGTACGATGGCGAAAAGCTCTTGATTGATGTGCTCAAATTTCACAGTTCACATGCTGTGATTCAGTGCTACGGATTCGTTTTGCTTCGACGGCTGTGCTTTCTGTGCTTAAAAAGCACGCACATTTTTTTGCGCAGTGGAATTATCGATCTTGTCACCATAGCGATGAGAAAATTCATCGAAGATGCCATATTGCAAGCATCGGCGTGTGGTGCTTTGGCTGTCTTTACCCGTGTTCATGCTGGGTTGACGATGCTGCTTGACCACCGAGTTGCCGATTTGGTTCTTGCGACTATTCTGTATCACAAAACATACAGTGTGCATACACGACAAGTGCATTACTATGCTTGCGAAGGTACGTGCACCTGTGTTCAGAATGTGGAATCATAAAGTATATTAATCTGCTTTTTTGCCTGATGTATGCAGTTTTGCTGGAGTTGTGTGAGCTCGGAGACGATACGACGGTTCAAACTCTTTGTGCACCTCAAATTGGCATCGGTGTGAGCGATATCTCTCCAATTTCGTTACTACTCTTTTTGTTGCGACAAACGCTATCATTCGATGATAAGAAAGCATGTTGTGCCGTCGGAACGCTGTTGATGTGGTAAGCAAGCATAACGAATTGTTTTGAGCTTGTAGACCACATGGAGTGTACAGCTGACCAAATGTCTTTCCTTCTTTCAGTTTGGCAGCAAGTAATCGTTACGCTGCTCGCTTGATTCTTGATTTAAACGGTATCAGTGAGCTTTCTACTGTAATGGCAAAATACTCGACAGAAGCCGGCATTCAAAAATATTCTCCGGCTGCATCGAGAGAGTTTGCTCTCTGTAGTATCCAAAATACTTCCATACGAAAAGTCCGAGACACAGCCACGGAAATTTTGCAGGGATCGGGATCGTTTGAGGAATTGCATCACGAGCGACTGAACAAATCAGACGCTAAAGGACGTCAAATTTTTAAGGGCTCGCGAAGTAAGACTCCTGTTGGAACAGGTAAACGAGCAGCCGGGCCGAAGACAGGATCAATCAGCGGAGGATATCCATCTCCTCCATATCCTCGTGGTTGTGGAGCCTCAAATATTGTGCCTTACAAGGATCTGCTTTCATTTTCAAAATTTTCCTCACCAATTGGTAAAGCTCCGGATATTCCAGCAAACATGAGATCATTTGCTCCACCTCCTACAACGAATTTTCATCAAAAGGCACTACCACATCGCAACAACCTCGTGATTGTCGATAGCGGCAAGGATCAATTTTATACATCTTCAGCAACCTCTGGTACATATGGCCAACCAAAGCGCTTCGCAAAAGAAGAGCGTCAATCGTTACTATTCGAAACGTACGGAGTCCAATCAACCGGCAACGATGTGAACGCACATAAATCGACAGGGATCAAGCGAACACAGCTTAAATCTCTTATTGTATCCGACGATACAACATGGGCAACCCCAGTTATGCAGCACAAGCATCGCGATGAACTTAGCTCGGCTACAAAAGGTGCCTTAAACTCGAACTATGGGTCAGTTGGAACGAGGAGAAGTTTTAACAGAGATGTCTTCATTGATCCAGTTACCAACCGAGGACCATTTGAACAAGAACTGTCCCCAAATTCGGCACGAAACCACCTTAGACGAAAAAAGAAAAAAGGATCCACTTTGTTTCAGATCAAGATCGAAAATGACACTCAATTGCATGTAACCAAGGAAGTACGGTCGCCGTTTTCGTCACCAGTAAAGAAATCGACCCGGAGATCAACTAATAGAGTTGCAAATAGCCACTCAAAAAAAGCAAGTGCGTCCAAACCAAATCGCTCGCCTTCCAAGAAACAAGCGAGTGCTGCAATACCTACTGAATCATTAACTGCATTTGCTGCTATGCTTTTCCAAGATGATATTGCGTATGGAAACATGGATGAAAAATATCACTCCAAGATGACACCACAAGAAAAAGAAGACTACCATGAGCGGGAGCGTTTGAGTTTTGCTGAGAAGCTTCATAAAATGATAGACAAAGCCAAATCTTCGTTGCCGCAAGGTGTATCAGCAGCGACAGACGGAACAGCAAGGTCTTCGCGCTCAAGTACATCACGTTCGTCCACTCTGACTTCTCGCTCTTTGAAGACACCTAACACTTCAGCGATTAAACCTATCGTTGCATCGTCAAAAAGTCACATGGGCGCTGCAGCTAATGTTCAGAGAGTAGCCCCCATGCCTTCATCGGTCGCATCTTCATCCAAGTATGCGTCACGAATTCCTGTGACCCGCGAGGCAAAGAAAGTTCCTGTAATGTCTTCAAAGTTCACATCAGTAAAAAGGCCAATTGCGTCAAATAACGCTCCTGTGAAGTATTTAAGTCCTGTTCTCGACTCTCTTAGTGCAAGAAATGATATTGTTGATGCATGTGGTATAGTTGAAGCTGAAGCTAAGGAACTACCGACCAATCCAATTTTTTTCGAGAAACCAACCGTACCGATCGCCGCTCTAGATTCTGACATGGATGATGGCCCTGCAGGTAACGCTAGTGAAGTTAAAAAACTCGTTGCTCCAACTCTTCTAGACGCTGCAACTGATATTACGGAACAGTCTGCTCGTGTTGAAGAGTCAAACGAAGCCAGCGCACAAACCTCCACTGATATGCACGTTGATTTTATAGCAGCTGTCGGTGATTTAAGTTTGTCTGGAGAAAGCGTTCCTATCGAAGTTAGCGCCCCTACTATTGCTGATGAATTGGTTGAAGTTCCTGAAACAACAATCGAAAAAACAGAGGTGCCGATCGAGCCTGAGATGTTTGCTGGCGATACACGTTTACTTCAATCGGATTCCAAAGAAGCTTGCTCTGAACGCAATTTTTCCGACAAATTGGCTCAAGAAGCAGTGATAAACGACAATCACTCAAATAATATCAGTGATCCACAATCTATTTCCAACATTACAGCGGACCCGATTGCAAGTAGCGACTGCGTTGACACCACGGAAGACTACGGTTATGACGACGATTTCGGTGGGGACGAAATTGGACTCGAAGGCGAAGGAAACGATATTGCAGAAGAAGCGGATGATGCTGGTGCAGGTGATTCAAGTGCTGCTCCGGATGATGACGCTGCTGCCACACCTTCTGATGTTGTCGACACCGAGTCGGAGCTACCGGTTGCGACTGAGCCGTCTCCAT